>JAFIDM010115165.1:1198-15063 GCA_023159025.1 Thereuonema tuberculata
TAGGTTTTTTATTGTTATTTAATTTGGGACGCTAAACTCCACGATTACCCTAATATATACTGATCGCGAAATAGTCTGCCTTTTGGTTAGAAATGATGCAACTCTGTTAACAACTGAAATTCCTCTTCACAGTCACTGTCCAACGAATTAAATAAATGTAAAGTTGTCATTTTTAAAAGTTATTTCTGATAGTTGAGAGAAAACATGCTTTAGTCTCAATTCGCAAGCGAATATCAGTAAAGGCCGAACGCCGAACAGCGGTTTTGAACCGAGTTCAGCGCCTTGAACGGCCGAAATCGGCAGTTCAAGTTGACGACGCTTTTGAACCGAGATTATCACAAAACGTTGTTGGCGCAATAGGTTTCAGAATGATCTCCGTTCATCTAGCAGTTTGAACTTGGTTCAGCTACTGAACTTCAATGGTGCAACCGGGCATTAGAGAATAATAATTATGATTTGGCAGTTCAAGGCTTGGAGCGTTCCACTCCTTCGATAAGGGTTCAGGATAGCTTCACTATTCGAGAACAGTTCTAATAATAACAGGACGAATATATTAATCACAATTTGCTTGAATACTTCTCGGTATTTGGCCACGATAGTTTATCTATCACTTCAAATTATTTTCCGACTTCTAATTCTTCTCGAAATAATTTTCCTAATTATTTCTACTTTGCGAAACGGAATTTTCAAAGTTCCTTCAACGTAATATTAACTTGCGTCTTAAACACTGCACTCCTTCGAGTTTCCTTTGATTAAACTTTTCTAATCCAGGAATTTACCTTTTAATTAAAGTTGATTCGCTATCTACGTTTATCGGAATTTTAACTTCGTCTTCCTTTCTTAAGACTTAAGTTCAGCCTGCTTTACCTTCGAACGGACTCGGTTCATTAGACTTCATAGTTCCTTCTGCCTATCATTCTTCTTTAATAGTTTAGTCCAACTCGGACTAACCATTCACGCCCTTTGGAAATCATCCGTTCCAAATTAAATACGTTCTAGTATTGGAATTAAAGTTCTATTCCTGCCCCGTAATAACATCGTTCAGCTCCCTGTCACTAACTGCTTCCAACTTAGGAGGACTCTCTTTGACGTCACTAACACTTCATTTTACTCACGTCATCAATTTGCATATTCAAATTTTCTTCGATTACTACCATTACGAAATAATAAAAAAATTTGTTTCAAGCAATTTTCTTATAAACATAACTAAAACATAACGTAATTAAATTATTTAATTTGAATAATTTAATATATTACAGCATGAAAAAAAAAAACACTGAAATACAATATTTTTATGAATTGCTGTAGGATTCGGAGAGAAAAACAAGATTTTCAGAAATCAATATATGCAAATGAATGAGTGGAAAATAAAAAAAAAAAAAACTTTCTATACTTACCACATTTTATTTTCTTTTACTTGCATTAAAATAATGCAACAGTGTTGATTACAGGAAATAACTTTCTTTTCTAATATACTTAAGACTTTAAATTCTTCGTCTGTTGTACCTTGAATGGATGTTAAGTACTGTCGAACTTTCTCCAGGGCTTCGATTGTTTCTGTCTTGTTGGGTGGGGTTTGATCCATATTCTCGACATCGCTATCATCCTCACTTGAACTGTTTTGATTTTCTTCCAAAAATTCAGATCTCAAAGCTTTTACAGTCGCTTATGAGCAGATTGCGATGTCGTTATCAATGTTGATAAACGCATTAACGTCATTGACGCTGCACCCTTTTTCATTTGCGATTTGCAGCAAAGTCTCTAATGGTTCCAGGTCGATGATGTCTTCGCTGAGGATTTCTTCTGATTCTGCATTTGCTATAAACCCTGCATGTCGGAAACAATTCGAAACACTTTGTAATGAAACGGAACTCCAACTTTTGTGTACATAGTTAATCGCATCTAAAACCAAAACTTTTAGCTTTTCGTCCTATCCAATGTTTTTATCATGTCCTTTACAAGCATTTTTTTGTACTTTCGTTTAAAGTCAAGAATTATCCCTTGATCTAAAGGCTGAAGAAGTGCAGTTACATTTGGAGGAAGAAAAACAATTTCGATCGCTTTTAAATTTTCGGGTTGATTGTGGGCGGTACAGTTATCGACAATTATGGCAACATTTCTTTTCTGACCCGAAAACTGAGAATCCAGTTTACGAATATGTCGTTCCCAAATCGTTGTAGTCATCCATCCATTTGAATTTGCTTCATATTCAACTGGCAGGGATCTAACGTTTTTAAAGCAGCGTGGCTTTTTGCTTTTGCCTATCACAAGTGGTTTAAGTTTCTCATTTCCACTCATATTAGCTCCAAGCAGAAGTGTCAGGCGTTGTTTGCTTGCTTTTCCAGAAGTGCACTTTTCACCCTTAAATGATTGAGTTTTATCAGACAAAAGACGGTATCGTTTCCCTGACATGTTACAAATTTAATCGAACCACGAAATTGCAAGATAAAAAATAGCCCTTATAGCGGGGCTTACTCGCTATGAAATGAAATCACACTCAGTAGCGGTCAACACATCTAGACAAGAGTCGCAGCGAGAAGTGTGTAAAATTTCCCAAGTGAATTTCCTACGTGAAAATTCCCCGTAAAGGCTAGGCTTTCTTAGAGTGAAGGGGCGGGGCTGAAAAGATAGCAGATAAAACTGAGAATAAAGATGATTTTTGCAATTTTTGAGAGTGACGAGTTATCTGGAGTAGATTTAAATTTGGTGACGAGTAAAAGAGGGTTATTTTACATTATTGTCTATGAGACTTTGTCGGGACCAAAGGAAAACGACGACTTATCCGGGTGACGACTTAACGAGGTTTTACTGTACTAACATTTCACGTCATCTTTTACGTCTAAACAAAATTTGGAAAAAAAAGTTGAGAAAAATTTATATGATTTTTAGGCTAATTTGTAGTTTTGGAAACAAATTATTTTGGAACTTTGTTTAAAGGGATGAGGATTATATTAATCTTCCTAACAGCGGATTACAAACAGATGATCGTTAGCCAATCGAAATGAGAATCTCTCCACAGATCGACTCTGTCTCCTACTGCTTCTGTCTCTTACTGCAAATATTCAATGGATTCAAGTGCTTCTCACTGTGTTTGTTCCATCTTTATATTTGTTTAAAATAAAGTTTCCTTTGTGTTTAAGGTCTAATACTTAAAAAAACGTTTCATTTCTTTAAACATTGAAATTTTTAAGTATTTTTGAAAGTTTTATCAAATATTGTTTATGACGACTTCACCTGTTGCGTTTCTCAGAATTCAATTTTATCTCACAATTGAGTAAAATAATGCAAATCATTAATATTTCAGTAAAAGTATTGACATGAATTTTGATACTGAAAAAAGCAAAATTGATGAACTGGAAACAGATCAATTTATTGATTTCCTCAAAGTCTATGCCTATGTTTCAATATCATACCATAACATCATTACCTTGATATGAATCTTCTTTATTATTCAGTATTTCATATCTTTATTAACAATATTTCATTTCTTTTAACAATGATCTTCTTCAGGTTTTGAAGAAAAGAAAAGCTTTCTTCTTCCTCATGTATAACCTGAAGAAGTTTCTTGGTATAAGATCAAGTTATTGATAACAAGGAACATAAATAGCTGTATAGTCATTCAGATATCTCAAACCTTAATCAAACATCAGGACCACAAAGATCTTGACATAACTTCACAATGTGATGGTCACTGTACTATTAAAGAGCGTTTATTGTCTAATTAATACCAGTATCAAAAGGCAATTCTAAATGTAAGGAACAAGTTAAGATTATTTTTCATTTATGCATTTATTTATTCGTTTGTGAAATTGTTTACAACACATTTAAAGAAAGACAAGGGACTCTATTGACAAAACATTGCTTTGACGAATCCAGACTCTTGATTAAAAAGACAGCTTAAGCATCAACAGGAATTTATCAATTTACGACAGAAAGCTTAGAAAAGGTGAACATTTCCATTTATCAAAGCAATGTCGGAAGCGAATAAAAATCTCACTCCTCTACATTAATCGAGTGAAAATCGAAAAATAGAGGAACACAATGAACCCCATTGCTACCGCATGGAAAGAAAACGATACTCATAGAACACATATCTATCGAATCAATATACAAAAAGAATCATCTAACATATGACTTAAGAAAGATAAATCTGATTTTATATTGTGCACGAAACCTTAGTGACCTAATACATGTTTCATTACCGTTCACTTCTTATTAGACACAAAGTGACCATATACAGGAACTGGAATTGTTTCCACCATTACAAGTCATAAGCTTTGAAATAAGGTTTCATTCATGTCTGTCCGACTTATAGTTTGGGCTGAAGAGGTGGCGACATGTTCGGTCACTTTCTTACCTCTTTCTTACCTTATTTTCAATAAGGTCTCACTCATGTCTATAAGGTTTGTTTGTAGGAAGATGAACGGATGGATACAAGTTTCTCCTCGACGTTTTGTGTATGGAGCTGCAAAGGGAAGCATTTTCGAAGAAGAATACATAAACTAAAGAAAATAATAGTTCCAAATAAAGAAAAACAGAATCACTTTGTAAATCAGAAGAACACCTCATTGAAGAATGAATTACAGTGGCTTAAAATGAATACACAGTAAATCCCAATCATGTTGTAATACATCAATTCCTTCTATTAAAACATTACTTAAAAACGAAATGACCTGTTATAAGAAACATCGACCGCCCCATTTAGTTGTGAATAATATTACAAAATTGAACTGAAACAGACTGAATTGAGACACAAGTAATAACAGATCTTTTAGTTCAACCAAATAAATCTGATTTAGTATTCGCAAAAGAGAATTCGCAAGAAACAGTGACATTTTGATTTCTTCCATTAGCATCTCGTTTACGATCATTTATTTTCATAAAAATTTTCAATGAAAAAAAATTTTTTTTAGTTAGTTTATTGGATTGTTTTATTGTCAATAGCAATTTCATATTATAATATTTTTATCACTTAGATGAATTGTTTATTCTTTCTTATCGATATGCTTCTAATGTTTCTTCCTCGTCGAATAATTTCCTCCGTGGACATTGAAGGGGTTTCTATAAACCACACAGAAATTCAATTGAATTCGTGAAATACAATAGAATACATAGGAATTTGTAAAACAAAATCAACTATTATCACTCATTTATTTCAATATTTTAAATAAAGTAAATCTAAAGAAATTAATAATAAATACAATCGCAAATAAATTAAACAAAATGAGCATTTAGAAATTTGAACACAAAAACTGTGCTTCGATATTTACTTTGGAAAATATTCCGCCACACTTTGCCAAGTGACCTAATAAAGACAGTCCAATGGAATCGTCCTTACTTGTAGGCTATCTTATCGAATATCAACAATTCAGTCGAAGAGAATCCGTACAAAGCTTTCAAAAACTTTCCATTTTCTGTAGTTTCTGATTCAACGTTTAATTTCTGGGCTATGAAGTATGAAGTGAAATACATAACAAAAATGTTCATAACTGATTGACCAAAAAAAGGTCAAAAAATATAAATACAAAAACTTCCTGTTGTAATTAAAACTAATTAAGAAAAACTAAAATTTTCTAAATGTTTAAATAGTAAACATAATTAAAAAGTACAAGTGAAATGAAATAGTGCACTCACAGTTGACGTCTGCTTCTGACAATTAGACAGATTGTCATTGAACCAAAGCAACAGCTGCTACAAAGGCCAGCTCTTGCAAACATCAAAGGCAAAATTAATCCATAAACTTTTTCTTGGATAGTTCATAATATAGAAGTTTATTTATTACAAGTATCAGGATTATTTATTATTGTATTTATCGTTATTGCAGTTTGTTAATATTATAAAAGATGCGCCTCAGAATCGATCGTAACATTTAGAAACATGAAATTTAGTGAAAAGAAAACGTACATTAGAAATTTAATAAAATAGACATTATATTGTTAAAAGCTCTAGTTAATGAAGAGAATAAAGTTCAATACGGAACTAAATGCTTAATATTAAAAACTGGATAAGTTCATTTTCATTCTAAAAGTTGCCATAGTCATTGAATAGCCTTAATGTGGAAGTGATCTGTGGATTATCCTCGTAAAGGCTTACAAGAAATAGCAAGCCTAAAAATAAATAAATAAATAAATAAAAGCAAAAATATAAAATAAACTAGCAGCAAAGTCTATCAGACGACAGGCATAAAAAAATCTGAAAATCTTAATTTCAAAATTAAGACTATTAGGAAATAAGAATTATTATGTAAAGTAAAAAGTTTGAAAATTGAATTATATAAAAAAATAAAGAAAATTTAAATAATGAATATTTTTAAACAATAAATTTTTAATTTGGACACGTGTTTGATATCATGTTTTCCCTGTTTAAATTCTTGTTTTGTTGTATTATTATTTTAGGGTTGGGAAAGAGAGGGAGTATTCTCCATTCCCTTAGCAATGGCTCGTCAAAATCTTTGAGAAAAAGACGAAATATCGCCGATATGTTGATGTGTTGTAATTTATAATAATTTAAGAAGAAATGAATTAGTAAGTCTGAGGTACTTTAAGATGAATTTATATATCTAAAGAGATTAGGTGAAGGTTGTATATGCATCTCAAGAATTTTGACAATGAAAAAATTTTTAAATTTAGTAAAAAAAGAATGCTGAATGAAAAAATTACAGTGGTGAGTAAATTATTTTCGAGCTGTCGAAGATGGAGGAAGATAAGGGAGGAATGGGGTATATGAAGATCCTATGAAAGCTATAGAGAGGATATGGAAGTAGATTTGATAATTTTAAAGATCTTTGAAGATTTTATTAAGACTTTTTATCAAAATTAAGACTATTAGGAAATAAGAAATATTTCGTCAAGTATTTCGTATTCGTGTTACTGACAGCGATCACGTGTTCATTTGATCTCCCCAAGGTGGACATCCATGTGGCTGTTTTTGCATCTGACTCCGTACTGTTGGTGACTTTCTTGTCGTGTCTTTTTTTTTGCAAGGCTCAATTATCAGTAAATACGCCAACATTTTGTAGGAATTCCAGCTCAATCCTTAGCATTCGCGGGGGCGGACAGGTGAACTTTGTGCGGCCCTAATCTGTCACATTGCATTTGAAAGAGGATGACCAGTAGCAACATTGAGATCATGCAAATTTCTTATCCTTTCTAGCGCCAAGTTTCATCTGGTGGAAAAATTTCTAATAATTTTTCTTTTTTCTCACAGTAAGACTGGCTGATTTGAATACTGGGCACCTGTGGTAAATAGAAAAAGACAAAAATTCAAATAAAATGAAATTTTAAAGAACGTAGGCTTTACGTTCTACCAGGAGCTTTTTATTGTATTTAATAAAATGTATTTTAGTATTTTAAATATTTTTGATTCTTTTGTTCTTATTATTTTGTTTTGTGCTGAATAAAAAGCTGCAACAAAAGAAACGAAAATACAAAACAATTGTCCATTTCCTTTTTAAACAAAATCTCTTACCTTCAAATATTACTTCGTGAATTTGGAATTTTCTAAAAATTTCCGATAAACAATATTTTGCTAAAGTTTATGAAAAAAAAATTGTTTGAAAATTATTTGAAATTAATCATCAATGTTTATAATTCCGTTGTATTCTCTTCTATTAATGCACAATAAAAGGGTGAAACTTTCGAATAATAGGAGTGGGAGTGATTTATTCGATTCCAAAATACATGAATAATGGCAAAGGAATTTGCGATCCAATGGTAAAGAAAAATGTTCAACAAGAAATCAATTTCTCTTTTTATTCCTTTAGAGATTCTAATTAAAATTACAAAATTAAGAATAATTAGGAGAATAAGGAGAATTAGAAGAATAAGGAGAATTAGGAGAATTAGAAGAATTAGAAGAATAAGGAGAATTAGGAGAATTAGAAGAATAAGGAGAATTAGGAGAATTAGGTGATTTGATAGTAAATTGTAGACCAAATTTCAAGAAGACTGATCCACCAAAAGAAAACAAACACGTGATTGATTGGAAAAGATGTTTCTAATATTCTTAACACAGCATTTCGTAAAGCTCTGGAATTAATCTTTCCTTCAGCAACGAATGATTTGTCGTAAAGAAAAAAAAATAAAGAAACAACTCAACATTACAAATAAACATAAATTAAAAACACTGCATCTTTTATTTTATTTAAAACATAAGTTTTCAGAACTCGGCTTTAACCAAACACTTTTTTTTCTAGAACATCAGCATTTATAGATAATTAAACAAAACAACAAAATTATTTCATTCCTTTATTCAGAAAACGCTAACCAATGCACAATTCACAAATGAATATCATCATGATTTACAAAAAAGAAAAAAAAGAAATAAAAAGATAAAAACACACAAATGATCATATGTTAAAATATTTTTAAAAAATACTTAAAAAAATGGAGCCTTTCGGGTTCCTATGCAGGCAAAACCCCTTTTCAACACAAATAATTACCTTGACAGGTTCAGTTAAATACACGATTACTATTGTTAACAATCAATAAAATGAGAAATTAATCCACAGCATATGATGGAATAACAATTCAGCGAAAAGCTTCGTCTTGATTGGAGAGTCCTCAGCAACCAATGAGAACCATTTAGGAGTCACGTCACCAGAAATATTCCAAATATCACATCATCCTCAGACTACAATCCGCCATTCATCAGATCTTCGTAGTTCTTTATTTCTGCACCCCTTTATTTTTTCTAAAATTACTTTTTTGTTTTTAAAAGAATTCTTTTGAAATTCAGAATTGTTACTATATTTATAAATGTTATTATTTGGGATCTTAGTGTTACAGGAACTCAAGGAAACAATAAAATATGATTCCATAATTTCCCTAAAGTCTTTATTATTATTTTTCTCCAAAATTAAGTATTCAGAAAAGTCAACATTATGTCCTGTTTTATACACATGATGCGCTATATTAGAGCCGTCGGTATTGCCCGTTTTAATGCAACTTCGATGACCATTGAATCGATTTTGCAAACTTTGCCCGCTATTCCCAATGTAAAAGCAATATACATTATCCTGGCAAGGTACCAAATAAATACAACCTTTGCTATTAATATCAGACTTATCATTTTTGTATTGTTGTAAGGGATAGGACAATTTATTACTGAGCTGATAGCCAACCCTACTGTCCGTGTTTTGAAAGACATTTTTCAATCTGTTGAAAAGAACAGGTTGATAGGGAAAGGCTGTCCGAATCATATTCGTAGATTTCTTTGTTAAAGGATTACAAATGTTTTCTAGCGATCTTTTTGTTACCTACGAAACAAATAAAAAGGGGCAATCATTCGTAATAAATCTGTTCTTAATTTTTATCAAAAGCTCGTTAAAGCTTGACTTATCGGAGCAGAAAGAAAAAGCCTTTCTAACTTTCATCATCATTAAATTATTTTTGACAAAGCGGAGAATATCCGATTTGAAAGACATAAGTGAAGTGGTCGCTGAAGGCTTCTCGTAAGGTTCAGTGTGGATTGATTTATTTCTGAAAATGATCAATACATCAAGAAATGGGAGATTCCCATTCTCTTGCAACTCCGTAATAAACTTAACTTGATCATCTAAGGAATTAAACTGTTGTAAAATATTGTTTTCTGTAACAAATTCTGCAACAATAAACACATCCATCAACATAACGTTAAAAAAAATAAATAAACCGAACTCACAAATTGAGTGAAAAAATTGTTTACACAACCAGTGTTTACACTAGAGCTATTGGAATCAGTTCCTCTCAACACCCACAGTTCTTTTAGACATCTCACAAGATATTTGTATGTGATGGAAAGAAATACTCAAACTTTCTTTCTAGACAAAACTCTCTTTCTTTCATTGAATAAAGACTTTAAGATTGGAAAATAGGGAAGCAATTAAATTATTTTCCTTAAATAAGAGCAAATCTTGAATCCTACATAAGACGAACGAACAAATTTGCAGATATAATAGGAAGGGTTTTGTCACTATAAGACTAGAATGACCTTGAAATATTTCCTTAAAGTGATTCCTCTACATATCAGGGATGAGTAAAATAAGTTTCCTGGATTTGATAAAACAAATTTATTTATAGAAATGAACGATTTTTAGACTCAATCTACCTCTGTTTCTGTATGATGACTTTCTCGTGGCAACAGAATAAATTTATGCTGATGTTAATATAAGCACAGTATTTTGTTTTTAAATAAATAATGGCGAAACATAAGGACTTGGACATTTTAACATCTACTGGAACGAAACATAAGCACATAATTTACGGAACTTATAATTAAATAATGCACGCGGTGATTGTTACAGCAACCAATGGCTTTACTTCACAATATGTGTTTAAAAGAAACAAGAGCTTTTTCCTTCAGCTGAAACATTGATTCCAACTTCTTCAAAGCTGAACATAAATACCAGTAAATGTATGTGTGTATGTGTATAAGTGATAATGTGTGGTAAATGAGTATATGTGTGTGTGTGTGTTAGTATTAGTGTGGTCAGAAATGTAAGTTAGGTCGAAACCTTATCCATATTTTTCCATAAAACGATGTTGTTTTCGATTCTGTAACCTTGTATCAATTTCACTGGAATCTTTCTTTCGTAATTGTTACTTTCTTTTCTCTAATAATAACCCCAACCTCATGTAAACCTAGACATTTTTTCCATGATATCCAACAATTAGTCGATACTCTACATGTTTCGTTGTTTTATTAATAACAACTTTTCCTGAAAAAAAATCATATACAATGAATAACGAATAGAAAACACAGTTGATAAAAGCCTTATTGAAGCAGAATCATTTTAATACGTCGGATTACAAAATACGAAAACGTTGGGGTTATTAGCCTTCATCAGTTCAGAATGATATAATATTTCCGTTGGTTCACTAAGTAACAAGTCACATGTTGATAGGAAAGTTCATTGTTAACAGAGGGGTTGTTGCTATGACGAAGGATTCTTTTATGAATAATGATATTCTGTTTCCACTTTTCTCTTATTCCATGGTTGAATAATTCAGACTTATCTAAACACTTACATTTATAATAATACTCATGTTGTTTCACTCGGCATTCTAATGCTCAGTGGTACATTCAATATAGAACTTATCACAAATACTACAAGGTATTTTATATATAATATTACTTAGAAGAATTAAAACTAATCCTGTCCTTATATTTCTTCACAAGCTGTATATTAAATCTACGTAATATGTCTCTAATGGGTCTGTTAGATTATAACTAAATAGTTTATATTACGTTCATTCTTTAACTTTACAGGTCCACAAACATCTGAGTGTATCAGTTCTAATTTTTCTGTAGTTGTAAAGACTTAATCATACTTAAGTAAAATAAAACAAAGAACGCACATAACTAAACAAAACACAAATTCACTGAGCTATTTTTTGATATTTGTGCTGGAAATTGGAGACAGTTTCCAAATTCGGAAAGATTATTCAACTTATTCTAACTGGAATAGAAGCAGATATAAGAGAAACCTTCTACATGAGTTCTACATTTTATATATAATATAAAGACACTAATGATATTTATTTATTTATCGATTAGGAGTCGTAAAATCATAAAAGAAAACCCACACTGCTTGTGAATTTTAAAGCATTTTTATTGTTTTAAAAGTACGGATGGATTACTTAATAAAATATTTTAAATGTTTGGTCCATTATTAAAAAATGTTCTCGTTATTTATTTTGGTATTATTTTTTATTTCTTTAATAGCTTAAAAATGAGAAGTGCATAACTTTGACAGCTTATAACTTACCTTCGAAATCACGAATCAAATCCGTGGAAAGGATTTTATTTTTATAATAAGTATTATTTTCTCGTATTTTCTTTTTTCTAATAGTAAGTCCCCTTTTTTTTGTCACATTTTTTTTCTTTGATTATCTTTATATTAAGATCTTTTATTGTCTTATATGATTAACCTAGTGAATAAAGAAATGTACAATCTTACAAAAAAGAGAAAGAAATTGTTTTGGCAAACAAAACAAAAAGCAAAAGAAAAAAAAATATAAATTTGTTTGGATTACGAACCAAAAAATCTTTGTATAGAAGAAGGAAAATTCCGTAATTTTAAAAATTGACAGTGAAAATGATCTTATAAAAATTCAATAAGATACAACCAGTGAAAGAAAAGAAAGAAGAAAATAGAAGAAATTAATATTCACCCTAAAACATATAATTTTGATAGTTTATATAACTGGAAAGAATACAATAATTTGGTTAATTGTCAAACTAATTTGAATTGTGTGATTTTAAATATAAGAGGACTTAAGAAAATTTTTGATTATTTAAAGGCTAATATAGAGCAAATTATTGATTATATTGATGTAATTATACATTGATATAATGTATTATTATTATATTGAGGTTAATGTTAACTTGGAAGAAATCAAAATCTTTAAGCTCGATTTATTTAATACTATATTTAAATTACGTGAAACTAAAAAAGATGGTGGTTTGTTAATATTTTATAAAAAAATTTATAGCTATAGATTGTTGGAATATTGATTCTAAATCTTTTGAAAATGTAATCTGCACTGTAAAGAAAAAAGTAATAAATTTATATCAACATAAAGAAATAGAAACAACTATAATAGCAATTTACAGACCACCTAATAGTAATAAAAATGACTTTATTATAGAATTAAATGAAGTTATACCAGAACTTAATAAGAAAGTTAAAGACAAACATCCACTTTTATCAATTGGTGATATAAATATTAATTTATTAGATAATAAAAATAATCCATTAATACAAAATTATGTAGAAATATATCATAATCTTGGTGTTAGGAACTATATCTATGCTGTTACTAGAGATGTTAAAACAAATATCTCTCACTCCAAAACTTGTATTGATCACTGCTTTGCAAAAGCAAATAAGTTTAAAATTATTGGAAACATTATTAAAAATGATATATCAGATCACTATTTGGTTTTATTGCAAATTAAGTATTTTGACTTGAATTCTCAAAATATAAATGAAATTCTTGAATACAATAAATCAAATTATATAAAAAATGAATCATTTTTCTTAAGCAAAATACAGTCATGAACTAATAAATTAATGCTATATAAAATTAATGATCCAAATAAAATTATGAATTTATTAATGAAATAATCCGTCCAGAAATAAACCTGAGATAGTGAGTCCCAGGGAAGAAACGGACGAAACACAGAAGAAAAAAGATGAAACATCTATGCCCTCGACTGGGATTTGAACCCGGGTGCCGGCACACAGGCCGCTCGGCAGACCAACGCCTGAGACCGCACGACCACGCCGGCACGGCGTTTTTTGTATTTATTATTATTAACAATTTTATTAACAATTTGTTATGAATAGTACAATTCAGTCCTACTAAGTTGTTTGAAAACTAACCTGTGTTGTAGGTGCTGAGATTTATAATAAATATAAGTTACAAAAATAAAAACATAAACATAAACAACCTGTGTTGTAGGTGCTGAGATTTATAATAAATATAATTTACAAAAATAAAAACATAAACGTTTTGTCTATTCGTCCCATTTCACTGAGCGAGGTATGCTGGATGGGTTCGGGCTAATGAAAGGCCAACAAGCCTTGAAACAGCGCTGTCTCCAATTTCCAGCACAAATATCAAAATATAGCTCAGCGAATTTGTGTTTTGTTTAGTTATGTGCGTTCTTTGTTTTATTTTACTGTATAAATGTACTAACGCACGTTAAATCTTTTGTCAAATTACTAACCTTGTTATAAATTAATCCCTTGAAGCTAAGCTAAACGCTAGCGGGGATTAATTATTCACCCCTTTTTATTCTTGATTTTATTTTGATGTTTTTTTAATTCAGGGTTCATTGATTTGTATGTTTGTCCGTTTTGTCTATTCGTCCCATTTCAC
>JAFIDM010115166.1:0-12532 GCA_023159025.1 Thereuonema tuberculata
TAGTAGTTAATACAAAGTTTTATCGTATTATTTGATCTGCTTTCACTTTAGTATGAAATTAAATATTTAAAGTTTCTTCACTATAATATTCTTGAACTGATATTTATATATGGCTACTTTGAATTATCTGGACACGTCGATGTTCCATTTACTGAAGTTGATATCTTCTGTTTCGAACGCTTCGAATATCCTCTTCATATAACTTCCTGCATAATAATTAAATGCACTACTTACATTACTGAAGTTCTAGCAGAAATTACTTCACTTCCATTTACCAGGAATCGAACCGTCCGTTTCAAACATGGCGCCAATGGAACGTCTCAAACTCCATTCTAAATCCATGTTTCAAGGATATATTTCTTGTTCCATATTTAATACTAACTTTGAATTAATTATCTCATTATAATTAACTAAGACATTCTTCATTTTCTGTCCTATTTAAGTTTGAAGATTAAGCCGCATCTTTGCAGATATCTCCGGCTATTTTCATATCCATCCTTCATGATGGCTCATCTGCTCTTCTTTTTTTCTCGTCTCACTCTCGCAATCATCAACGAGATCGCTGCCTCGCTTTCCTTTTATCATGACGTCACATGTCATTTAAATAACTATTTCTTCATGCCTCTAAAACTAATATAAATTAATCTTCAAGTCTACATCTTTTAGGGACTATTTATTTATAATCATTTTAATATAAATAATTCACACTATCTAATGACTTTTCATTCTTGATTTAATCTTGAGTGAACTTGAATCTTCTAACAGTCAATTTTCGCAATTTACATTCAACAGTTTAAAAACATTTTTTTTAGATTTTTAAAACTTTGGTTCTGTAAATTTGCATGATTCTATTCTTCATTTTTATTTAATTTAAATAATAGTTAAAATTCAGTAGCTTTCTATTATATCGGAGCACTGTAACACTAGAAGTCTTTATGTAGAAATTCCGTTCAAGAGAATAAAGTATTAAAAAATTAAAACAAAAAATCGTTTCTGAAATAATGTTTAGTTTTTTTACCAGGGCACCATAAATTCTGAAAATTTAACTTAAAACTTGTGATGCATGTTGATTGATAATTTATTGTTTTGAATCTTCAAAACATTATATAATTAAATTGAAATTAAAAAAACAACTAATGCGTTTGGCTTTAACGAGGTAATACTCTATTTATTCAATTCAAAATGCCTTGAGAAAACCTCAAAATGATAGATAATTCGTAAAATAATAAATTCATAATTTACAAGAAAAATAGTTAGTGTAGTGCAATAATTAGTTTTTGAAAAATTAAAACAATTTTTTAAATTTTTTAAGGGTCTCTCAAGTAATGCAAAAAAAAAATATTTTCATTAACAACTTTCTATACAAGGTGTACCTGAAATGTGGTGCCAAACTTAAAGGTTGCATTCAATTATGCAAAACAACGAATAAATGTCATATAAACATGGTCCTGGAAATGCGTTATTTTTAAGATATGAACGTTGAAACGATACAGAGGTGTCGGCCTTTTACGTCGTTTAATCGTGTGCAGTCATTAAATAGCTCCTAAGTAATCCTGGCATGGCCTGCTCGTTCCCCTGATTTAAACCAACTTGACTTTTTAGTATGGAGTTATATTAAAGCATTAGTGTACATCACACCGGTTCCTGACGCCCACGCACTGCATGATCGCATAGTGAATGGGTGCAACACAATTCCACGTGCATCTGGAATCTTGGACCTTGTTCGGCAGTCGATGGAACGACATTGTATTGCGTGCATTGCGGTCTGTGGTGGGCATTTCGAGCATATTTTGTGAAACTGAGCGACTGTACGGCCAACACCTGTATTGTTGCATCGTTCATATCTTGGAAATAAAGATATGATAAACAAAGGCATGTCCAGACCCATGTTTATGTGACATTCATTCGTTGTTTTGCAGGATTGAATAAAACCATTGAGTTTGGCAGCACATTTTTGGTTTACCCTGTGTAGTTGTCTTAAAACTTAAGGAAAGTGTATAATACATAAGAATAGTGTATAAGATATAAATATATGAAAACAAAGTTATGAACAAAATCGTATTATCTATTACATCTATTATCCATTATCTATTATCTATTATAACACTTTATCACTAAAGATTCATTTCAAACATACATGTATGTCGCTAGATATCCTGGCATAACAGCGGAATTAGTTATACGAACCTATCGGCTTTTCACAGTGACGATGATGAGACAATACCGGCCGTTGGAAGGCTCTTGACCGGGCTTCGAACTTCGGGCTCAGTTCACTTGCTCTGGCTACCATTACGGACTTCCGGACTTCCGAAAAAAATTTTTTTTCGGATTTTGGTTCGGCACTTCCTTGACATGATAAACTTCGAAATCTTTTACTTCTGTATTCTACACATAACGATGAAGTAGTCTTTCAAGTCTCATATTGTTGGGAGAGAATAACTGAAGTATCCACCATCTCTCTACAAATATTGGACGTTCACTGAGAATCGATGGAAGGTCGAGGTCCAGAGTGTAAGACTGTCTCCCATTGTTGTGAAGGACAGATTGTCTCTTTTCAAAAGAAATGTCAGCTTAAATAAATATCTCTTCGTCACATGTAAACAGTTATGAACAAGGGCGGTGTGGCCAGTAGCAGGTTGGCGAATGCCGACGTTCCCGAGCCCGGAGAACCCAGGAAGGACCCCCATTGGGGCACTGGGCAGATTAGTGAAAGTAAAATTAGATTTTTTGACACTCGAAAGTTAGAGACAATCCAGAACATCCGAGGGATACACTACTTTTTACCAAGATTTATCGTTACTTTTATTTTCTGATTATTCATGTTCCTATATCGAGTACTGTGTTACAATTACTCAATAATATTAACTTGACTAGAAGGTAAGTTCGTCTAGAAGCGTGAATCAAGTTAAGTGACTTGCTCGTCAACTAATCAAAGAGTATGGGCCTACTACCAGGCTGTACTAAGCGTAATTAGTCCGGGTGGAAGGTAAAGTTATTCTGGCTGCTGCATTTGGATTGCTACGCTCCTCATAAAAATTCCAGTGTTGGGCCGCAATATAGCCTTCATATCTAAGCACTATGAGGGGGCCCTGAACGGGGATTTACCTCATACTGCCAGACAGGAAAAAAAATTAATTTTCCATTCAGTACCCCAAAATCAATATTACTGCTTAAAGGGCGCCAAATTCGCTTCCAGCCGAAGGGCCCCCAATGTTGCCAGTTATCTCCTGGTTATGACTATAGGCCAATAGCGTAAAGCCCAAAAATTAGACGAATCAGAAATAATTGCTACAAAAGATTTTATTGTTTTAATGGCTTCATTTATGGTCCAATATAACTATCGTAGGCCCCCCCCCCCCCGGCGGAGTTGTGCTTAAGTGGTGGGGGATAAAAATGTATCCCCAAAAGGGGTATTACTGCGATTTTACTTATTTATGAGAAAATTTCGTTTTAACTTCTGCTGTTTGTTAATATCATTTAAACTAACCCTTCTATTAAAAGGCCGTGCTGATGTGGCCGTGCGGTCTAGACGTCAGGTCTGCCGTTGCGGCCAGTGTGCCAGTTCCCGGGTTCGAATCCGGATCGTGGCATGGATGTTTTTTTCTTCTTCTGTTTCTCCTTCTGTCCGTTCCCGTTTCATTACCCTGGCAGTTAGGGTTAAAATGCATCTCCCAACCCGCAGTTGAAAGTCAGCGTGGGAGATTAGGCTTTCATCCCCCGAGACAGTGAGCTGTCTGAGGGAGGCCTTTGTCCAGCAGTGGGCTGTTAAAGGTTGTTAGATAGATAGATAGATAGATCTATCAAAAGTTATAGATTTCCGATAAAAAGTTAAAGGAGTCTTCAAACAGGCCATACAGGCCCACGGGTGCGCTCCCGACGTTTCTTGAACGACTAGTCAAGACTAGTATGAGGTTGGGTAGTCAGCCCGACACCCGCCCGCCTTTAACTCCCCGGAAAGAACCCCGTACCCATTCTATAGAGGGCTGGGTAGGCCGTAGACCCGTTTTGAGGAGAATTGAGCGTGGAAAAATTTCAGCCCTCCGCCGAGGCCGGGAAGCGAACCCACCGCCTCCAACCCGAGGCGACGAGACCAACGACGAGACCAGGATGTTTGAGGTGTCTTGTATGAACCACCATCAGAGCTTTAACCACCAAAATTCTTTTTGTAAATGGGCGTTTGAGAATTCGGATTTCAATGTTTACACAATTGAGGTCGTAATAATTTCCTTGCCATGGGCAGTATCCAATGTGTAACGCCAGCAATTTCTGCCTCTTCAAGTGAGGTTAGTAATTACTAGAACGAGTATTGTTCCAAAAGCCAGCCCAGTTGCAGACTTCCTTGTAATCCCAGTAACAACATTTGAACATACTGGAGCACCTTTAAAAGAGCATCATGTTTGAGGACTTGACCGAAAATTGTTCAAGAATTAACATTAAACTGGCTAATTTCATGTGGATTTTTGGTAAATGGAAAGGAGATAATCTTCCAGATTGGAATGGCTTCAAGGAGCAAATAACGTGCTGTGAACCGTACTCGACGTCACAGACACGTGTTCCTTCCATTCATCAATGCACCTCCCAGCAACTATGACACTGTGTACACTTCTCACTGCAATAAACAAATGCAAAAACATTAAACAAAATGTCTGTTTTGTTACATTTAACCAGCCTCTCTATCTTAAGGCTCGTGAGATAGTGGCATTTTTCCCTCCAGACTCCGATTTGCGCATAGTCAAAGTACGGTTGGGAGGGTTTCGTCTTTTGATGCCATTCTTCGGATCCATAGGCTACATTATGAGTGGAAGTGGGCTGCAAGAGCTATTCTGCTATGCTTACGCGCAGGTATCATCAGAAAAAATGATGGCTGGACGTGCTTATTCAAGGGCAGTTCGTGCACGTATCCTTTACAATTTGGCTCTAGCACATGTCATCCTCTCAAGAATGAGTGACAATAAAAGAACAGATCAGCACCTTGAAGAGTTGTCTACCTCAACAAGTCCCTTGGAAGCCCTCGATCATGAAACTTTGAAGCAGATGTTTGGACAAAAACTTGAAGAGCTGGAGATAAATGGATTTGGATTCTCTACTTCGACATGACAACTCTGATGAAGCAATTCATACAAGGTGAGAGGAGTGGCGACTGGGAACTGCACCTCACCACTGTTAAGAAAATGCTACCTTATATTCATGCCAGTGGCCATTTTCTGTATGCTAAATGTGCGCAGCTCTATTTAAAAGACATGATGGGCCTTGAAAAGAAAATATTCCAAGAAGACTACACACGTTTTGCGCTCAGTGGGTGGTTTACTATCAGAAGGTCTTGATAAGTGCTGGAATGGGATATGATCTGACATGACGATTGGCAAAAATAGGCTTTAAACTTTGGTCTGGACCCCGTTCCTACCTCCAAGGAACCAGCTCCACAGTCTCTTCTCTCCACAATTTTCTGCAAATGCAAAAAGGGGTGTGCAGGTGGTTGTGGGTGTCGGAAGGCTCGGATTAAGTCGGAAGGCTCATTGATTTGGGCCAAATGCAAGGGATACTCCTGCACTAACTCCCTCCAACCAGATGAAATTGACGAACCAGATGTTGAAGACCTGGACTGCATATATGGGGCGACGGAAATATATGGGGCAAGAGACTTTGAGGAGCCGAGTGGCCCAACAACAGTCAAACGTCGACGTCTGTGAAATTTGTGTATCTACGTATTTATTATTTGAAATATATAATCATCACTAATTGATTTCAAGAATTGAGTTTCTTATCTCCATCTTTAAATTTGTTGACTGGATCTCATCATATTCTATATTATACCATTGTTTAATATTATCTTTTTATATATCTTAGTGCTACGTTTCATATATAGGAACTGTACGGACCTCTATAATGGGCCCGGTAGCCGAGTGGGTATAGGCGCTTGGTTGCGGATTGGATGTTGCGAGTTGCTTCCCGGCCTCGGCGTGGGGAGGGAATTATTCCACGCTCAATTCTCCTCCAAACAGGTCCTAGGGCCTACCAAGCCCTCGGTAGAATGAGTACCGGGTATCTTTCCCGGGAGTTAAAGGCGGGCGTGCGTCGGGCTTACCACCCGACCTCATACTAGTCCCGTTGGTCAAGAAAGGTCGGGAGCCTTATCCCCCGTGCACCCGTGGGCCTGTATGGCCTGTTTGGGGACAGCGTTAACTTTTTATCGGACCTCTATAACTTTTGATAGATGGGTTAGTTTACATGATATTACCAAATAGCAGAAGTTAAAACGAAATTTTTTCATAAATATGTAAAATCACAAAAATATCTCTTTTGGGGATATATTTTTACCCCCCATCACTTAAGGACAACTCCGCCGGAGGGGAAAACCTAGGATAGTCATATTGGGCAAAAAATGAAGCCATTAAAACAATAAAACCTTTTGTAGCAATTATTTCCGATTTGGATGCTAATTCTATTGGACTACTAACCGAAACGGCAACAAAGTATTGGAAGACAGGCAACAAAGTGTTCAATATGTGACGCAACATAGTGATTGGCTGATTAAAACCTTGAAACTCAACCAAAAAGAAACTCAGCAAAAATAAGAAAAATCATAAATTACAATGAAGATAACAAGATGAAAAAAAGACATTAAAATGAAATAAAAATGACTAAGTTCTACTTACGGAAACAAACTAAAATTTACAGAACAAAAAAAAAGTGAATAAACAAATACGAAAACAATTAAGGAATAAAAGTGTCACGAGAAAATACTACAATCAAAATAAACCGTTGATAAGTTATGTAAGATTAGAAGTTTCACTGAGTGGATAACATTTACAACAGGTGAAAAAGTCTCATTACTTCAAATAATGGAATTTGGCTTAATATTTTTATCATAAAATTTTTAAAAAATCTCAAATTTAGGAGAAATTTTATTTTACAAGTTTTAAAACAAATATATATTTTAATTCCAACACCATATGTAAAATTAATAAATTACATATATGTTTTTAGCAGCCCCTAGGTAAAAGCTTGCCTATAAAACATGGGGAACCGCTATTGGTTTTGTCATCCTGAAAGTGACACTTTTTGCTGGATGTCACACCCTATAACGGCCAAACGGTTACAGATAATAAAATTAAACCTTCACCATTGTGTTCAGCATAAAAAAGTAAGTGATCACGTCCAAAAAATAACACCTGTAAGACTACTCCCTGAAAGACAGTTGGGGAGGAGGTCAAAATTGGTCGCTCCTGATAAAATCTTGAAATAAAAAACTGTATTCAGTCTATTATAATACTTCACGTTTTTTCAATTTTGTGACCAAACGATAAGACATACATTGGTCATGCAAATGGATAAAATATACATCTTTTTATGATAAATTACTCAAAAATCTTCCGAAAATATTTTTTGGTTTCAAGCCTTTTAAAGAGTATTTATAAAATTATGTATAGTTTGGGGCCGCTTTGCTTTTGACACTGTCTAAAAGCATTAATTATCTTGTTTTGTATTTTTTTTTTTAGATACAGACCCAGGCAAGCAACTTGTCTTCTTGATTTAAACCCTACACCTTACTGTATCAAGAAGATTGCAATTGAGATTCAAAATGTAATTGACTTATTTTACAATATTACAAAAGAAACGTATGAAGAACTTTGCACAGAAAGAACATTACTGAAAGGTTAGTAATCAGCGAAATGATCTTCATTTATTAGCAATAACAAATATAATAACTTTGTTGGTATACATTACTGCATGTGGGAATGTGTGTTATTTTTAAATTTGTTTGATAAATTTCCAAATAAAAACCAATCATAATCAAATCAAATCAATCAATCAAATCATCATATGTATATGATGGTTAATATATATTGGTTAAGTTCATCTGTCTGTCTGTCTGTCTGTAACTCGATATATTTAAGCTATTAAGATTGATCCAAGGGTTCTCAATTGTACCATTGAGTCAAAGGTACTGAAATTGGATGAAATATTAGTTCATTTGTCATTCCATTTTGTTTCCATGAATTTTAATCCTCCGGGACTGACCTAGACAACTGAAATTCAATAAAACACATGTTCAAAACCAAATAATTTTGTTACCACTGCACCCATTTTAATTAAATTTGGCATACTTAATCATTTTTTTACGCTGATTTCGAAACTGAAAACTATTTGTGCCGTAGAAGCTTCATTAACAAGTTAGCGCAATATTTAGATTATTGTAAAGGTGAGTTCTTAAATGTTTTCCGGCGTTATGGGTCAGAAACAGTAATTATTCCGTTCTTGCTTTTAATAAATTTATTTACAAGGATAAACTTTAGATATGGTCGGTATTTATTTCAAATCAATCAAATCAAATATAAAATCAAATAATGAAATATATCTAATTGGCTAAGTTCGTCTGTGTCTGTCTGTCTGTAACTCTATAATTATTATTCCATTCATGAAAGTATTATTCCATTCATACTTTTAATAAAATTTATTTACAAGGAAAAACTTTTAGATATGGTTGGTATTTATTTACCACAGCCTGTTTTTAGTTTTTGTTTTTAGTTTTCGCTATTTCTCGAGCACGTCGTGCTTGCGACGTCAAAATCAAAATTCTTGACCGTATAGATAGTAGGATCTGATAGAAGGATCTGATGCTCTTTTTACAAAAAATGTAGTTTATAAGGAGATATTTAGTTTGTAGTTGATAGTTGATAATAAAATGATTTTTCAGATTTTTTTATGCATGTCGTCCGACAGGCTTTGCTGCTAGTCATTTAATATTATTTTAAGTTTTCTTCTGTTTTTTGATGCAGAAATTGAATAACAATGGATTTTTTTTTCAGAAGTGTAATTATGATGTCATAAGGTTTAGATTATAGGCTAAGACTATAGAGACAAACAGAATTTTAATAATACGAAGTGCTGGTTTGTCTCAAATTACTCAGAATCTGAAGTTGATGTTGAGTTGTTGCTAATTATATTTCCTCCATTTGAATAGCAATGAAATAGGGATTAGCAATCAAAATTAAGTGGTATGAATTATAGTTTAAACAATCAGTTTTACGGTCTGTAAATAGAATATAAGTTCAACAAAAAAAATCAAGCTGAGAAACAGCAGTCATGGAAATATGGTAAGTTCAGCAAAAATCAAAATAAGTAAATCTACCATGAGAGGGGAATCTGAAAAACGACGAACTCAAGAACTGTTCAAGAATCCAAGAAAGCAGAAACATATTAAGGAACGTTATTAAAATAGTCTCCTAAAATGAACGATCCAAATTTGATCCGCAACTGTAAATACAAGATGGACAGGCACATCAAAATAGATGACAAAAAAAAAAATCAGTTCCAAAATTCTTCGTAATTCAGTTATTGTTTTAAATTTGTACAAATGAACACAAAAGTACAAGGTTAAATAATTTCAGAATTGAAGGCAATTAAATGCCCAGGCCTAAACTATGTAACAAATGCTAGTTAATTTTGTCAAAAATTTCAAACAATTTTTAATTAGATCTGAATAAGCCATTTTCCTGAATGGATTACAGAAGGTTTTTTCTTCTTTAGAACAAAACATTAGAAAGTATTTTAAAGCTTATTTCCAGCATTTTTATAACTATTATCCGGATAATTTATTCACAATTATTCTTCACTGGTTAAGACAATTACGATAGGGATAGAATGAAGATGGGTTGACGTAAAAAAATATTTTTAAAAAAGAAATGACAGACTATAGAACTAACGGTAACAAAAAGAGGAGTAAGGAATTTTATGCAATCTACGGTTTATTGCACATTGTGTAATTCGCCACTCATTACAGCCCTTCTTGCAGTTTCCGTATAGCTTCTGTAGTTCATCTGCTATGTGCGTCCCAGCCAATCAAAATGCGATTTTAAGTCAGGGGAATCTGCTGGTCACTCCATAAGCTCAATTGCAAGCATGTTATCCCCTAGTCGAGTTCTGAAGTCGATCGTTGTTGTAATGAAAAGAAACAAATCACCGATGGCTTCAGCGTACGGCATGACTGTACTTACGAGATTCTTGTCTCTTTACATCTATGCCGTTACATCAGACTGCCGTTTCAGATGACGTACAGAGACTTAAGCTCACTTACAGTTAGGCCTGAACACACTATCAAAAATAATGTCCTCAATAATGTGTTGGTTTCCTGCACAAAAGCTGGGCTATTGAGTCTTTTTCCTGCTCCTTCCAGATAGGAAACTCTTAAGATTTTGAGACTCAAGACTGAATCTGTACTCGTCAGAGAAAAGAAACTTGATTCCGCAATGACAATGTTCTTCAGCCAAGTTTCAACGGCCATACAGTGTCATGCCGTTAAAGAAAAGTACACCATTGTTCTTCGTGCATAAAGGTAACCTTAGTGAAGGCTATTTTGGATAGTTATCCATCCGCAATCTGCATAATGTTGCGAAGAGAAGCTGTCTTTGAAGCTGGTTAATACTGGAACGCTTGTTAGGACGGGATTTTAAGAACAGTTCACGGGTTATACCTTTCTGTAAATTTCTGGAATGAGACTTTTACCTTGCCTCTCTGAAATACATTATGTATTCTGGATTTGATTTCGCAGTTGGGAAACGACACTCAGGGGTTTTTGCAATACCCGCTGTGTGTGACCTGCTTTCAGCCAGTCAACTGCTCTCATGCTATGGTTCCGGTAAATCGTGTTGTTGAAATATTGTTCGAAGCGAAAAATTTTATGAAACGAAATGTAAAGCTAAACGCGGCAGACTAAGGAAGCTCCTGGAAACTTTACATTCTAATCTGTGATTGCATTCTGACAATTCAGACGGTAATTTGTAATGAAGAATCGCATATTTCTGAATGTGATTAATTCTGATGTCGACATCATACACGACTTATTTTTCCCACATTTTGCATAATGTCACCAAAAGCATATGCTTCACCAATTATTCTGACGAGTTTAGTTTGAATGAAGGAAGGAATCAATTTTATTCGATGTTTTCGACAGTATAAGATGAAAGTGATATTCTAAAATAGGTACATCAGTCGACAGAAACGCGCAGCCCTTTTTTTAAATATAATTCTTATCACAAGAAAGTGTACTTTTGAAAATTCAAAATGCTCAGAATAAGAAATGAAATTGTTTGGCATTCCTTCAAGGATAATACGGGTAAATAAGATTATCACTCTTCTGTGTAAAATTTTCAGACAATAAGAAAAGAAAAGACATTTCTTACTTAAATTTATGGAGGAATGGAGGATAAACATTCGAAATTAACAGATTAGTTGTAATTGGAGTCTAACAATTTCAATTTGAATCAAAAAATCATCAACGAAAACAGAATGGAGAAAAATAGCATGAAGTGAAAACTGAGAATTTTCAAGCTGCGATGCCAATTTCAGGAATGGCGATCATGAGAGTGACTAAAAAGCTTCTGGTTCTCTGTAAAGAAGCTTAAAAAATTTATTTCCCACTTATTTCTTTATATTTATATTTACTTTATTTGTATTTACTGTTATCTTTGTGTAAGACAGGAAATTAATAACGCTTCTGAGCCTAACATTATTCATTTTCCAATTATATAAAAATTAATTCTCTTCAGAAAATTAAAAATGAAATATTTTGCTTTGTCCTACCTAATGTTCTTCTAACTAAAAACTAATTTATTATTCAACAAATTATAGATCGTTTATTATATTTGTGAAAACAGATGATCACAGTTAACCAATCATTTACCATTTCCTTTCTTCACTAGTTATAGCCTGATCGTGTCTGGAATGTCTTTGCAATTTTCTTTTGCTGTTTACATCCTATTTCACCTTGTCCTACAATGATTTATTTTAATTTTTTTGTTGGTTTTTCAAGATTAAAATTATTTATTTATTTATTTATTTTCGATTTCATAAAAAGATCGTTTTTTGTCATCTCTTTCCGTTATTGATGCCGGCTGCTCTCTTTTATTTCCCGGCGTTTCAAACAGTGGGCAGGGCTTAGTGGTAAGCGAGACTTCGGTTTCCTTAACAACATTGAACACTGAATGAGATGAAATACCTGCTGCTTCAGCCGTTTTACGATTGAGATAGACGACTTGAAAAATAACATTCCAAATGATTCCTCTCGTTGACTTCAATATATTAAATGGTTGATCCGGTTTTTGAATGCCACATACCATAAACCTCTGGGCTGAAGCAGCATGATTCAATTATAGGTGGAGTGTAGTAGTTCTTCCCAGGTTGTTTCTTACGAAAAGTCGTAAGATTCACTGTGTCCATTCAAAAACGAGAAGAAGCTTTAACTAAATTGAAGACTAAATGATGTCTTTATCTGACCCCAAATTCCGTCAGGTAGCTATTTGTCAAAAGAAGGCTCTGCGCATGATTTAGCAAGAACATCAAAGTGAACTAAGGATATATATAAGGAAAATCAAGGCAAACACCCGTACCTTCATGTAGAATATATAAGTATGTGTAGAAGAGTTTGATAGTGTTATTTAAAAGTGTAAAATTATTTTTGGAATTGTATCCAATGGTAAACCACATTCTTAATTTCTTCGTTTGTTACTCTACAAACTTTCTCCATCAAAGA
>JAFIDM010115711.1:0-14710 GCA_023159025.1 Thereuonema tuberculata
CAACAAAGAGGGTAGCAGTGAAACCACACCACAGTTACTTTTGGTGAATATAATGGTTCTTCGCGGTGTTCCACGGGAGTTTCTCATTCCCAGATGCGGCAGTTGTGCGTTAACACCACCGTTAAGGATGAAATATGCTTCATTGGACCACAGAATATTCCAAGGCCACTTTACAACGTGCTAGAAATTCCAGTGCAAACGTTGACAGTTACCATAGTCTGCGGGTCAATTTGTTTCAAATCCTTATTTTTGAAAACATTATAATTATACACATATCCCACAATAATAATATTTTTTTCTTAAAAAAGTAAAAAGAAAAAGTAAAAAATATTAATAAAATAGTTAATTTCGTTTAACCCTAAATTTCAATTCAAGAGAAAATAGTTCGTTTGTTCAGAAGTACTATTATATTTAGAACAACCATTTGTAAGTCCGATTTTTAGAATATTCGAAAAAATATAAGGAATATAAAAAAAAAATCGCAGTAAAATCGCTCAAATCTCAGTCTGTATATGTGGTTTTTACTTCCTTCCATTTTGGTTCGTCCATCTGTTGCACAGATCCACACAATAGCTCTGTCAATCAATTTCCTCAATGACAAGTACACGTAAGCAGTTGCTCAACATTTCTTCTATAGAATTCACATTTCGTTTGTTTATTCACTGATTCACCACCGATGAAGTTCATCTCAGAGTCTTCGCTGGTGTTCTATTACGTCATTTGTCCATTCCATGTCTAGTTGATGTAAGTAATGAAAGGAATCAGTATTTCATGTGTATTATATCAATTTCTCTTTGTTTTTGCTATGGTAATATGCTTTAATCCGTCTGCTTATTTTCATTCTAAACCCTGTTCATTCTTTCGAGGTAAAAACGAAAAACAACCGTTGGCCTTTTTTTATTTATAGAAAGACCTGATACATGGATCAAAGAATAGCGAATACTTAAAGTAGTCTATAAGAAAACCCCTAAGATATAATAATTACATCGTCGCCTATATTTTATTGTGAATTTTTATAAACTATACCATTTAAACCACTAGTTCTAAAAGTCAATTTCCTTCAAGAGATTTACAGTGAAGTCTCACTTACACGAAACATTCAGTTATACAAAGAATTACTCTTTCCCAACCCCCACAGTCCTATATGTTATTCACTTATACGAATAATTTTTGGTTCCACTTCATATTCGTATGAGTGAGACTTCCCTTTATCTAGTTTTCAATAAAATAATCCTGGGTTAGGGATCCTGTGACAAATCAATTTTAAGGTCATTGTTAATTTTTTTTGCAGCCAATTTTGAAATGTCTTATAATGAAGGATAGAGATTAAATCAATGAATATGATGGAATATGCATAAGTTGTGAATACTAATCTATTCAAATACTGAATACAAAATTCTAAATGGATTATGGATTTTCGAGGCATTAAAACGATGAATTTTGTTAAAACAAGCAAATTTTTTGTATTATATTTCTTCTTTAGTTAAACATAATTTTGTTTAAAGATTTAATAACGTTTTGGGAAAAAAAAGGAATTTTTTACCCTGTTATTGTCTCACTAAAATTGTTAACTGAAACGCAATTTCAATGGGCTAGTCGAGAGAACAACCCTTGCCAAACAAGGATAAACATTATGAAACAGTCCAGATTATATTTTGGAAAGGACGAAACATAAAAACATTCTACTCCAGAAAAGTTATTGTGTTTTGAAGAATTAAAATGTTAAATTTGAATTATTTTTCCGATGCGGGTTCCTAGTTAAGCAACTATTGCGAGAATATGACAAAAAAAATCCCAAAGAGAAACATGAGAACCTCTAAGTATTTCATATCTTGAACATAGAATGTTAATGAACTAAGTAATCGTAATAATCTACAGACTAGAAAGAAACGTTTGGAAAGAAATTTATATACTGAAGATTGTCGATTCGAATCGGTATATATATATTCAATATATTTTATTTTCTCTTAATCTTTTTTTATCAATGTCCGCTTGGTTTTTCTGTTTTTTTTTTTTTTTGGTTTTTCTTGTTTTCCTAACGTTTTAAAATTTTTACTTAGGTTAGTGCACTTTCTTTCTTTTTATTATACTTTTATTTTATTTTTTTATTATTGGTCGTCCTTAAATTTATGATTTAACAAAAATCTATATTCTCCAGTATTATTTCTAATGAGAAGATCACTCAATAAAAGTTCTTTTTATTTATTTATTTCAGATAAAATTGACAGTCTTTAGAAATTCAAACTGAATTGAAGTTACGTCTCTGGAGCTACGCCTCTAGCAGTCTTCGAGGACGATTTCGATAATTCCCTTAGATGACAGCAACTAATCATATCATATGAAACCTATCATTTAAGAACTCTTAAGTTCAACTAAGAATTTCGAAAGACTTTCTTCCTTATGTCTTGGTATTGCTTTGATTTGCAGATAATCGTCTCCTGGTTGAAATAGAGAAACTATTTGGAGATTAAAGCAGTACAAGTATTTTTTTTATATATTCCAAATTCCATCTCTGACCAAGAAATGAATCCGAATAAGAATTTTTACATTAATTTACAAGAATTCTACAAAATAATGTAAAGATTTTAAAGTTTAATTGTGAATTTTTTGATAAAAACTTCGAATAATTTAGTATTTTAACTATTCACAGTAGGTCCCGTAGCGGTGGGAAATCTTTTTAATGTGAATTCTTTGATTAAGGTTTTTAACAAAAACATGACGTAAATCATCACATTAAAACACATAGTTTTAATTTTGTAAAAAATTCTTTCCAGATCAAAAGATATAAACACTTCTGAAAGGATCACCACACACGTGAAAAGTCATTTAAATGCATCTCAAAAAAAATCATACTTGACAAAACATACAAGAATACATAACAGGTAAAAAGAAAAGCCAAACAAATTTTGTGATAAACGTTCTGGACATTCAGCTACCTTAACTATTCACATGGGAAATCACACTGATGGAAAACAATTTGAATGCAATGTTTATGAGAAAACGGTTGTAAAATCATGCAGTTTAACTTCTCACATGCGGACACAGACAGATGAAAAGCCACATCAATGTATCTTTTGTGATCGACGTTTTGGAAAGCCATCCGCCTTGACCATTCACCTGAGAAGCCATACAGGTGAAAAGCCATTTCAGTGTACCGTATGTGAGAAAACGTTTGCATTGTTACATCACTTAAATGGACACTTGCGGACACATACTGGTGAAAAACCATTCCATTGTAAAATTTGTAACAAATTCTTTGCACAATCACATACTTTAACTATTCACACGAGAATTCATTCAGGTGAAAAACCATTTAATTGTAAAATTTGTAACAAATCCTTTACGCAATCAAGCAATTTAACTACTCACATTCAAGCACATTTAAGTGAAAAACCCTTTATTTGTAGAATTTGTGACAAATCCTTCACACAATCCGGTGGATTAACTATTCATATGAGAGCACATTTAGGTGAAAAAGCATTCCAGTGTATATTTTGTGACAAATTCTTTTCACAGTCATATCATTTAACTAGTCACATGAGAATTCATTCAGGTGAAAAACCCTTTAATTGTAAAATTTGCAACAAATCCTTTACACATTCGTGGAGTTTAAGTGCACATATGAAAACACATTTAGGTGAAAAATCATTCAAGTGTAGAATTTGTGACAAATCCTTTGTACAATCATGCAGCTTAACTGTTCATATGAGAGTACATTCAGGAGAGAAACCATTTAAGTGTAGAATTTGCAACAAATCCTTTTCACAATCAGCCTATTTAACTTCTCATGTGAGAACACATTCAGATGAAAAGCCATTTAAGTGTAGAATTTGTGACAAATCGTTTTCATTCTCAAGCAGTTTAACTACTCATTCGAAAATACATTCAGGAGAAAAAACGTTTAAGTGCAGAGTTTGTGACAAATCCTTTTTACAATCAGGTCATTTAACTGCCCATATGAAAGTACATTCAGAAGAAAAAGCATTTAGGTGTAGAAATTGTAACAAATCCTATAAAAACTCAGGCAGTTTAACTACTCATATGAAAAGAGAAGGATGTGAGAAGACATTCAGTGCAGGTTTTATAAAAAAGGTTTTTGAAAATGATGGTATTTAATTAATCCCACTAAAACACATTAATGATAAATCCTTTTTATAGGAATTCTACTTTAAAAATTCGTGAATAGTGATAAACTATTTGGACATTTCATGTTGGACATTTCATAAAAAAAACAGCATTTATTTTTTATTGTTAAAATTATCTTAAGCCTTTGAAAAAAATGGAATATGAAAGAAATTTATTTTTGAAGTTGGACTGTTCAGAGGAGTAAAATTGCTTTAAATATGAAGACATATTTAGGGGAAAATCTGTAAATGGAAACAATCAATCAGTATTTGTTGTTTTTTATATACTATTTGTTGTTCTGTTTGTTACTAATATTCTTTGAGTTTGGTTATCGATTTTAAATTTCATTTTCTATCTTCTTTTGTTTAAAACTGTTTATTTTTTTACACTTCTTTATTATAAGCATCATTAAATGTTATCATCTTGAAATATTTACTCAATATTCACAATAAGTTAATTCTTTAGAAAAAAGTTCGAAATGATTATCGAAAAAAATTTCAAATAACTTAATTAAATGTAAATTTTACTCCGAGCTAATTTAAAACGATTGACAATTTTATAAGATCTTTCATTAGAAAATACTTTTTGTTAACAATAAATAAATAAGATGAACTTTTGCAATTATTTACGAACCTAAATACAAATTTAAGAAAGAAGTGTTTAAAAATATTTTATAAATTCAAAGAAAATTCTTAATTTTTTAAATGTCTAAAACTATATAAATTTGCATATCTGACTTTTTTCCTTTGTTGTATATCGTTATCCTGAACACTGAAATAAAATTTAGATAAATATTAAAAAAATCAGGTTGTAAGGAATTTTTATTTGAAAAATATGATTAAAACCTAAAAAATCGAGGAGGATAAAATCATTACTTGTATGTTTTTATTAAACACATTTGTATTAGTACAACCTCCAGTATAGTTTAATTTTTTCGTTGTGTAAAAAAATATTACTAATTCAACATTAACGTGTGGAATGAACATTTATTAAAATTCGACTAACAAATAAAAAATATCAGACACATTTAAAAAAATAACAAATACACATATTACCTTAAGTCAGATCTGCGAGAAACTGAAAGATCTTCTTCAGCTGAAAAACTGCCAAATAAAATAGCAAAGACAGTAAAGAAAGGGTTGTAAAGAAAAGAAACGGTAGCGGAAGGAAGGATAAGTTTATCAAAAAGACAAACATCAGAAAGAGGATTGGTTCTACGTCAGACAACAAACGCAGATTTAAGACAAAGGTAAAATAAACCAATTAATGCTAGAAAACCAAGATGATTTTTGTCATTTTTTTTTGTTCTTTTGGTTTGTTAATTAAAAATATAATGTTTTGATCAGATATTTGCTTATACGAACTGGAAAAATCTGTACAAAAACTTTCAATGCATTTACATTTAAAATGCTGTCTCTTCAAGCCTTTTGTTTCATTAAAGAAGGGACGATGTAAGATTTTTTTTTTTGTAACTTTTGTCCTATCTTTGGCATATTATGTCTCCTTACGCTAACATTTTTGTAACTTAAAATTTTGTACAGAGTGTTTTTCAGCACCCTGCTTAAGAATTTATGATTTATTTATTTCTAAAATATAAATAATATTTATATAATTATTTATTTAACTACCTACCTATATAAAAAGAAAAGTCCTGACTCACTGCTGACTGATTTATCAACGCCCAGCCCAAATCCTTGAACCTAGAAAGCAAGAAAAAGTTGCACAGAGCTTCCCTTCATGATGTAGACAAGGAAAAAGGCCCGATTTTTCAAAATTCGCATGGGATAGGGAATAAAGAGGATTATATTTTCGCTTTAAAGTTGCCTTATCGATATATTGGTGTGTGGCGCCAACCCGCAATACAGTTATAGAATTAGCAGAAATAGAAAATTTTTAAAATGTAATATTGCTACCGGTGAATGTGGCAATGGGACGTTTATCCACTGAACTCCGGTGGCCGGGGGTTGGGATTTGATTGAAGTTCGATACGTGAGAGTACTTCTTCACCTGCGTGAAACTTTGTTACGCTAAGGATTAACTTTGATCTTTATTAAAGTAATTGATGAAGTTCAAAAACTGAAGTCCAAGAATTGCAGAACCGCGTTCACTCGGTATCCCACAGCAATCAACAGAGCTTCCACGGCTTAGTATGTCTTTTCCGAAGTCGTCCTGTAAATAAACTACAATCTCCCGGGCTGGTAACTCCTTGTAGTTTTTAGGCCACCAAACTAACTCGGCTGCCACTTCCCCTGGGCTCCTGCCCCGGTACGAACTGCTGCTCTCCGAACAGGAGAACTTCCTGTGGCTGACTGTCACACACCAACTCAGCTGCTGCTGCCTCTTCTCTGGGCTCCTTACCCAAATACGACCACCAATTCTCCGGTCTGGAGATCTTCTTTTGTGGCTGGCTACTGCTGAACGAACTCCTCGTACTTTCTCCGGGTGGAGAAGCTCTTCTCGTCGCTAACTGCCACCAACGATTTGCTCAAGCAAGGCTCTGCATCCCCATATAAGGCCGAAGGCTGCCTCGATTTCATCCCAGGAATGATCAACTTTTCCAAGGGATGCTTGGTAGGATGAGTCGATTCTCTAGACGGGAGGGTGGACCAATCGACTGGTAACAATATTACAAGAAAAAAAATCATAACGAAAAGGTTTTTTTTTAAAAATATTTCTTAACTTCAAGTAGATTCATGAAAAAAAAATTAGTAAAGGGTAAATATTATCATGTCATCAAGAAAAATTTCTAATCTTCTATTGCCTCAAAAACATTAATGTTTTCCTAAAAATGAATCAAATCAAAAATTCTTATTTTTTATCATCAAATTAAATCTTCTTTATTCAACAGATATCCCACAATAACAATATATTTTCTTTAAAAAATATAAAAAGAAAACGTAAAATGTAATGAAATATTACTAAAATATTTAATTTCGTTTAATCCTAAATATGAAAAGACAAAATAGTTCGTTTGTTCAGAAGTACTATTATATTTTGACAGTGTCGGCGCTAGGGGGTGGCGAACAGGGCGACCTGCCCCAGGCCTCGCGCTTACGGGGGCCCCGCGCCTGGTTAGAAGAAAGAGGTTTATAGATGAAAATAAATGCATTTTCAATATTTCAAAATTACGTTCAGTTAATGAATATGATATTTCTTTAAAAATCTATATATTTATATGTGTTTTTATGTGTATTTATATATGTGTTTCAAATCCAGTATGACTATGACGGGTCATGGGCCGGTGTCACATAACGTCAAGGTCCCCGCAAAATTCATCTTGACCGAGGCCCCGCACCCTCATAGCGCCGCCGCTGATTTAGAACAACCATTTGTAAATACGATTTTGAGAATATTCGAAAAAATATAAGGAATATTAAAAAAAAAAAATCGCAGAAAAATCGCTGAAATCTCAGTCTGTATATGTGGTTTTTACTTCCTTCTATTTGATTGTTCCATCTGTTGCACAGATCCATACAATAGCTCTGTCAATCAATTTCACACGTAAGTAGTAGACAAGTACACGTAAGCAGATTGCTCCATATTTCTTCTATAGAATTCTTGTGTATTACATCAATTTCTCTTTCTTTTTTGCTATGGTAATATGCTTTAATATGCCTGCTTATTTTCATTCTAAATCCTGTTCATTCTATTGAGGAAAAAGGAAAAAACCATCTTTGACCTTTTTTTCTTAATGGAAAGACCTGGTATATGAACCAAAGAATAACAAATACTTAAAGTAGTCTGAAAGAAAATCCCTAAGATATAATAAATTACACCGTCGCTTACATTACACAGAAGCTGGGCTATAACGCGGTTGTTTATATCGCGAATTCGGATGTAACGCATTGGTCTTGGACCTATTTTCGAAAAGGTGTATAATTGTAAAATTGAAAAATTTACCGTTTCCTCGCCTAAAATCAAATCAAAGAAGTAAATTAATATGCTTGTTTCCTTATTACTTACAGTAATTGAGACTCTATACCCACCCAAATGTCACGAAAATGCGACAAATACAATATATTTTTAAAAAAATAGCAGAATCGCGGACTTTATCGTTTAACCAAAATGAATATCGAGGTCTATTTTTCTGCCAATGACAACCAGTAAAGAGGCCCATATAATCTAATAGGCGTTTGAATACCTAGTTTCGATTCGCGTGACTCGTCGTTTGTGCAAGATGCCAAGATGGCGGCGCCAAATCGATTTTGGCTAATACAATCCACCAAAGTGTTGAAAAGGTAATGATTTACGTATTTATAGATATAAAATTCTCTCACGTAGCTCTGAATGATGTAGGTAATCGCGAAATGATCATTTTAAATCGATTTGGAATCGTGTGGGCGATAATAGGGTGCGATACACAACATTTGACGTCGCGAAGTAATAAAAGTTCGGTTATATCGCGGTTATATCGCGATCTTTGAGATCTTGGATCCGAAAAATCGCGTTATAACTGAGCTTCTGTGTATAATGCGCATTTTTATAAACCATTTAAACAACTAGTTTTAAAAGTCAATTTCCTTCAAAAGATTATCTAGTTTTGAGTAAAGTAATCCTGGATTGGGGATCCTGTTACTAATCAATTTTAAGGTCATTGCTAATTTATTTTTTCGTCGCTAATTTTGAAATGATTTATAATGGAGGACAGAGATTAAATCAATGAATATGGTGGGATATACTTAAGCTGAGAATACTAATCTATTGAAATAGCCTACTTAATATACAATTCTAAATGAATTATGGATATTTGAGGCATTAAAACGATTAATTTTGTGAAATCAACCAATTCATTACATTATATTTCTACTTTAGTTAAACATGATTTTGTTTAAGGGCTTAATAACCTTTGGGAAAAGAGGAATTTTCTACTTTTTTATTGTCGCACTAAAATTATCAACTCAAACGCAATTTCTATGGCCTAGTCTAGAGAACAACTCTTGCCAAATAAAGGTAAATTTTATGAAACAGTCCAAATTATATTTTGGAAAGGACGAAACATAAAACTATCCTACTCCAGAAAAGTTATTGTTTATTGAAGAATTAAAATCATAAATTTGAATTTTTTTATCGATGTGGATCCTAGTCAAGCAACTATTGTGAGAATATGAGAAAAAAAAAATCCCAAAGAGAAACATCAGAACCTCTAAGTATTTCATATCTTAGACAACGAATCTTAATCAACTTAGTAATCGTAATAATCTACAGACTAGAAAGAAACGATTGGCTAGGTCAGACCTAAGTCATATACAAAAATACAGATGATATACTTAAATACAGATAACCGACAGCAGCGCCACATGACTATGTGAACTATGGGATGACTATATCATCCGTAGTGGTGACTGGACTAAAACCTTTTTTCTCGTGATTGCACTCCCCACCACCCATGAGCTTATTATCAAAGTTGAAGCTCGAGGCGCCCAATATTTAGCAACTTATGATGTTTCAACACCTCATGTTATTCCTTTAAAAAAAACACATTGCAGGGGTTTGCTATGCATTTTTATTCCGAAACCAAGTGCTTCCATTCCTGCAGCAGCATAGTACTCTAAACGTAGTAGTCTTCATCCAAGATGGAGCTATACCGCGCAAATCCGTGTTGCAAGGATTGCAATTGCAGAGTGCAGCCCAAATGATCGTGTAAATTGCTTGGGTGAAGACAAGAAGCAAATACTATCATTATGCAATGAAATATATGAGAAAGGTGATTGGCCTGATGATTTCATGGAAACAGTATTGCTGCCAATACCGAAGAAAAATAATGCAAAGAAGTGCAATGAGTTCAGAACTATCAGCCTTATATCGCGCTCAGCGAAGATTCTTCTGCGAATACTGAACAGACGTTTATATTCTAAGGTGGAAGGAGAGTTGGAAGAAGAGCAATTTGGTTTTCGGAAAGGAAAAGGTACGAGAGATGCAATTGGACTGCTGCGAACAATCGGCGAAAGATATCTAGAAAAAAATAAACACGTATAAGCAGTATTTGTGGACCTGGAAAAGGCCTTTGACAGAGTGGATTGGAATAAACTTATGGAAATCTTGAAGAAAATTGGTGTGGATTGGAAAGAGAGAAGGTTAATAACTAATCTTTATATGAAACAACGAGTCAAAGTCAGGATAGTAGAAAAATTGTCAGAGGGAAGTGGAATAGGGAGAGGGGTGCGACAAGGATGCCCTCTATCACCTACGCTGTTCAACATCTACTTGGAGGAGTTAGTGAAGAATTGTTTTCAGAACATGGGAGGGGTGATAGTAGGAGGAAGAAGAATAAAGTGCATAAGATTTGCTGATGATATGGCATTGTTAGCAGAAGAGGAGATGATACTAAGGGATATGCTACTACAGCTGAATGACAGCTGTGAACAATATGGAATGAAGATAAATGTAAACAAGACAAAGACTATGGTTATCGGAAGAAAGACAAAGAAGATAAACTTAAGTATTCGGAATGAGACATTGGAACAAGTGAACAACTTTACATACTTGGGGTGTACTATAAGTGGTGATATGAGCTGCTGCCAAGAAGTCAAGAGGAGGATAGCAATAGCAAAGGAGGCTTTTAATAGGAAAAGGAGCATCTTCTGCGGACCTCTGGAAAAAGAACTAAGGAAGAGACTAGTGAAGTGCTTTGTGGGGAGTGCGGCATTGTATGAGCAGAAACATGGACATTACGACGCATTACGAAGAGAAACGACGAGAAGCATTTGAAATGTGGATATGGAGAAGAATGGAGCATGTGAAATGGACAGACAAAATAAGAAATCAAGCTGTGCTAGAAAGAGTGGGTGAAGAAAGAATAATGCTGAAACTGATCAGGAAGAGAAAAAGAAACTGGTTGGGTCACTGGCTGAGAAGAAACTCCCTACTGAAGGATGCACTGGAAGGAATGGTGAACGGTAAAAAAGTTCGAGGCAGAAGAAGATTTCAGATGATCGACAACATTATGGTAAATGGATCTTATGTGGAGACGAAGAGGAAGGCAGAAAATAGGAAAGATTGGAGAATGCTGGGTTTGCAGTGAAGGACCTGCCCTTGGCAGAGAACTATGAATAAATGAATCCTTATGCTTGGCTCGCACGATCCCCTGATATCAATCCTTCTAACTTTTGGCTCTGGGGTTATCTGAAGGATAGAGCCTATGGAAATTGGTGCACATGCAGCAGGATTTGAAACACGCCGTAAGAAGTGAATGCATGATGTGACTGCATGATGAATTGCTCCTACATCCTTAGAGAGCATATGCATTCGATGCATACTATGCTCTATCACGGTATGCATCGAATGCATATGATCTCTAAGGATAGAGCACACATGGAACATTTTCTGTTACCAAACGTTCTGTTCCACAATTCCGAATTCGAACAAGAAACGAAAACCAGAAAACTGCGTATCACTGCATATTTTTATCCTTAGAGATCATACGCATTCGATACATACCGTGATAGAACATATCCTTGTATACCGTGCAGGTTTGTAGACCGTGTGCTGGTTTCAGTTCGAAGAAATATGGACCAACAAAGAGGGTCACAGTTACTTTTGGTGAATGTAATGGTTCTTTGCGGTGTTCCACGGGAGTTTCTCATTCCCAGATGCGGCAGTTGTGCGTTAACACCACCGTTAAGGATGAAATATGCTTCATTGGACCACAGAATATTCCAAGGCCACTTTACAACGTGCTAGAAATTCCAGTGCGAACATTGACAGTTACCATAGTCTGCGGGTCAATTTGTTTCAAATCCTTATTTTTGAAAACATTATAATTCTACTCATATCCCACAATAACAATATTTTTTTCTTAAAAAAGTAAAAAGAAAAAGTGAAAAATATCAATAAAAATAGTTAATTTCGTTTAACCATAAATTTCAATTCAAAAGAAAATAGTTCGTTTGTTCAGAAGTACTATTATATTTAGAACAATCATTTGTAAGTACGATTTTGAGAATATTCGATGAAATATAAGGAATGTTAAAAAAAAAAATCGCAGTAAAATCGCTCAAATCTCAGTCTGTATATGTGGTTTTTACTTCCTTCTATTTGATTGTTCCATCTGTTGCACAGATCCAAACAATAGCTCTGTCAATTAATTTCCTCAATAACAAGTACACGTAAGCAGATTGCTCCATATTTCTTCTATAGAATTCACATTTCGTTTCTTTATTCACTGATGAAGTTCATCTAAGAGTCTTCGCTGGTGTTCTATGACGTCATGTGTCCATTCCATGTCTAGTTGATGTAAGTAATGAAGGGAATCAGTATTTCATGTGTATTATATCAATTTCTCTTTCTTTTTGCTATGGTAATATGCTTTAATATGCCTGCTTATTTTCATTCTAAACCCTGTTCATTCTTTCGAGGAAAACACGAAAAACAACCGTTGGCCTTTTTTTATTTATAGAAAGACCTGATACATGGATCAATGAATAGCGAATACTTAAAGTAGTCTATAAGAAAACCCCTAAGATATAATAATTACATCGTCGCCTATATTTTTTTGTGAATTTTTATAAACTATACCGTTTAAACCACTAGTTCTAAAAGTCATTTAGCTTCAAGAGATTACAGTGAAGTCTCACTTACACGAAACATTCAGTTTTACGAAGAATTACTCATTCCCCGGTGAAACCCCCACAGTCCTATATGTTATTCACTTATATGAATAATTTTTGGTTCCACTTCATATTCGTATGAGTGAGACTTCCCTTTATCTAGTTTTCAATAAAATAATCCTGGATTAGGGATCCTGTGACAAATCAATTTTAAGGTCATTGTTAATTTTTTTTTATAGCCAATTTTGAAATGTCTTATAATGAAGAATAGAGATTAAATCAATGATTATGATGGAATATGCATAAGTTGTGAATACTAATCTATTGAAATACTGAATACAAAATTCTAAATGAATTACGGATATTTGAGGCATTAAAACGTAGAATTTTGTTAAATCAAGCAAATTTTGTGTATTATATTTCTCCTTTAGTTAAACATGATTTTGTTTAAAGATTTAATAATCTTTGGGAAAAAGAGGAATTTTCTACCTATTATTGTCTCACTAAAATTGTTAACTAAAACGCAATTTCTATGGGCTAGTCTAGAGAACAACCCTTGCCAAATAAGTGTAAACATTATGAAACAGTCCAGATTTTATTTTGGAAAGGACGAAACATAAAAACATTCTACTCCAGAAACGTTATTGTGTATTGAAGAATTAGAATGTTAATTTGAATTATTTTTCCGATGCGGGTCCTAGTCAAGCAATTATTGCGAGAATATTACAAAAAAATCCCAAAGAGAAACATCAGAATCTCAAAGTATTTCATTTCTTAAACAACGAATCTTAATGAATTTAGTAATCGTAATAATCTACAGGCTAGAAAGAAATGTTTGGAAAGAAATTTTTGTACTGAAGGTTGTCGATTCGAATCCGTATGTATATATTCAATATATTTATTTTCTCTTAATCTTTTTTTTATCAATGTCCGCGTGTTTTTTTTCTTTTTGTGGTTTTTCTTGTTTTTCTAACTTTTTAAAATTTTTACATAGGTTAGTGCACTTTTTTTTCTTTTTATTGTACTTTTTTAATTTTTTTTATTATTATTGGTCGTCCTTAAATTTATGCTTTAAAAAAAACTGCATTCACTTGTTTTAAAAGCAGTATTATTTCAAATGAGAGGATCACTCATTAAAAGTTCTTTTTATTTATTTATTTCAGATAAAATTGACAGTCTTTAAAAATTCAAACTGAATTGAAGTTACGTCTCTGGAGCTACGCCTCTATCAGTCTTCGAGGACGATTTCGATAATTCGCGATTATCGCAACAGATGACAGTTACAAATCGAATCATATGAAACCTATAATTTAAGAACTCTTAAGTTCAACTAAGAATTTCGAAAGAGTTTCTTCCCTATGTCTTGGTATGTCTTTGATGTGCAGATAATCGTGTCCTTGTTGAAATAGTGAAACTATTTTGAGATTGAAGCTGTAGAAGTTTTTTTTTTAATGTATTCCAAATCCCATCTCTAAATATTCTAAATTCTAAAACTGAATCCGACTAAGAATTTTTACATTAGTTTACGAGAATCCTACAGAATAATGTAAATATTTTAAAGTTTAATTGTGAATTTTGTAATAAAAACTTCGAATGCTTCAGTATTTTAACTATTCATAGTAGGTACCATAGGGGTGGAAAACCTTTTCAATGTTTCAACTTCTTTAATTAAGGTTTTTAACATGACGTAAATCGTCACATCAGAACACATAGTTTGAATTTTGTAAAAAATTCTTTCCTGATTAAAAGATATAAACACTTCTGAAAAGATCACCACACACGTGAAAAGTCATTTAAAGGCATCGCAAAAAAATCGTATTTGACAAAACATACAAGAATACATAACAGGTAAAAAGAAAAGCCACACCAATTTTGTGATAAACGTTCTGGACATTCAGCTACCTTAACTGTCCACATGGGAAACCACACTGATGAAAAGCAACTTCAATGCAAAGCTTATGAGAAAACTATTGTAAAATCATGCAGTTTAACTTCTCACATGCGGACACATACAGATGAAAAGCCACATCAATGCATCT
>JAFIDM010115712.1:0-14710 GCA_023159025.1 Thereuonema tuberculata
AAGCTTTCTATTTTCTTTCTAATTTTTGTATTTGTTTCATTATATACCATTTTTACTTCACTATTAATACAGTGTTGTTTGTCTTTACAATGTTCTGCAATTTCCGATTCCTTTACAACACTGTGTTAATAGTAATGGTAAATTGTAATATTTTTTGCTGATTTTTTCTAATTATAATTTTCTTGGTTACAAAAGATAATTGGCAAATTCAACTTTATTTCTTTTTTTTTTTAAATTGCTTTTTAGTTTAGAAGTAGCCTTTACTGCCCTGGAGTATTCAGAGTTTTGTTTCCTGTATTTATCTCTCCAAAAAAGGAGTTCTCATTGAATAAATCCTTGGATTGGTTTTTCTCTGTATTGAACCTTGTCCATTATTTGAAGTGGGGGAAAGAAAATAAATACCTTTAATTAAAAAATATATATAAAAAAACATATATTCTAAGACATCTATAAAATCCAAGTGAATTACCGTGCAAAATATGAACCTAGTAGATGAAAAGGTATGAGTATTACAATGGCTTCAGTAAAATAGACATTAACTTTTATACAATAGCCTACCTAAGTTGTAGTATGTAAGTCATTGTGATGTCATCTGTATGTGAAAAGGAATAAAGTTTCATACTCACAATACTCGACCAAATATTTATTATTTGTCAACGTCGATAGGCTGGCTTAAATCTATGACAGGGTTCACTCGATTTCGTCACATAGTTCTGGAACACACAGGATTTCTGAAATAGACTTTCATTACAGAGAAAAAGACTACGTCTTAACGTTTATCTAACATAAAGTTTACTCACATCTCCCAGGGCAACCGACAAGAGATTGTTTTAATCGACGCACACAGCACACAATTATTTTAAAACGTTAATTCACACACAATTGTTCCTTTTGTTGAACACGAAATAGCCGCTCTTCCGTTTGACGGCGTCAGATCTCTATCAATATAAGTTCCACGGTTGGTGATTAGGTTTAGCTGTTTGAAATGTCTTAAGGTTTGGATATTGAAGGTAAGTGTTTACTCTTTCGGTCCATTCATTTTAACTGTGACTGGCTTTGTCAACAGACTCCATCCAAACCACAAAATGTGGTTCGATGTGTTTGCTTCTTGTTATCTCGAATTGATTCTTATTAACTGAATCGTGGGCTGGTTGTCACAATATACAGTAGAGGCTTCATCTGACAGTGTCTTGACTTTTAACTCTTCAAGAGTTCTCTTGCAACCAATGACTTCTCGCACGCAGTCGTTACATGCAACGAGTTCACTTTCTTGAGTTGATTGCGATACGACATTGCTTCTTGCTTCTCCAGGAAATTGTGCTGTTTCCTATGAATATTACGGCGCCGGATGTTGATTTTCCGTTCTTCCTGTCTCCAAAACTAGCGTCCGTATATGCGCTTAGTTTGTATTCCCCCTTGGAAAACGTCATCTTCATATTCTTCGTACCTTGCAATTATCTTAGGATCCGTTTGACATTCTGCATATCGGTCTGTGACGGTGAATTATTCTTCTCGGGCATCTGTTAAATGCGTACGTTATGTCCGGCCTAGAATAACTACTGAGATAACTCAAACTGCCGACGATGCTTCGATCTGAGATGTTCTGCCTTGTTAAGTGCATCAGCACAACCACTGTTGTTTTGACTCTTGCGACTTGACTCTATCATTGGAGTACTCACGGGCTTGCAATCGGACATCTGTTGCTTGTTTAACAGTTCTCGAATAAATCTTTCTTCCGAGATGGTCAAGGTTTCATTCTTGAAATCATAAATTATGTCATCCCGAGGTAACTGTTCACACGACCTACATCTTTTATCTTGAATAGTCGGTCCAGAATTTGCTTGATCTCTTGTATGGTTTTTCCATCATGCCCCAAGATTAAGATGTCGTCTACATATATTAAGATAATGCACTTGTCTCTCTTGGCTTCGTAAGTGAACATACACGGTTCAGACCTTATTTCACCGAATCCGTTCTTCAGCAACTCCCCTCTTAGGGTTTCGTACCAATTACGGCCGGCTTGCTTCAGGCCGTAAATGGATTTGAGTAACTTCAGAGCGTTGCACCTTTTGTCTTTTAACTTCACTCCTTCAGAGACTTCAATATATACACCGTGGTCAATTGTGCCGTTGAGATATGCGGAATTGACGTCGCACTGATGCATGTCATAATTCTCTTGAATTGCAATTGCCATAAGCATTCTGATGGAAGTTAAACTTGGCGTGGGCGAATATGTACAATCATAGTTAATGTCTCTTTTCTGGAGATACCCGTTGACAACTAAGCGACTCTTGTATTTAGTTAACTTCCCTTTTGCATCTCTCTTTATTCTGAACACTCATTGCGTGGTCAGAAGATTCACGTAATCAGGTATTTCCCTTTCCACCCACGTTTTGTATCTTGCAAGGTTCTCAAGCTCTTCATTGATGGATTCTTTCCATCTAGTACTTTCTTTGCCCTCTAAAGCTTTAGAGTAACTTGTAGGGATTACATCCAATTTGTTGATGTGTATCCTCACCTGAGGGTTTCTTCTAACTCGCCTTCCTCTCAAATTGAGGTAATTCTCTTCATCGCTGTCTTGCTTAGGTAATGATTCCGGTTGTGACGAATCTCCGTCTTCGCTTGACTTCTCGTCTTCGCTCGACTTCTCGTCTTCACTCGACTTCTCGTCTTCGCTCGGCTTCACCGAATCGTCGTCAGTTGGCGATGAATCAGCACTAACTTCCTTGACAGAATTCTCTCTATCTTCGGATGAACTTGAATCCGATTCATTTCTTGATTCAGGGATGAGTAAAGGATCGTATTCTTCGTCTTTGTTTCGTGTAACATGAAGAATCTCGCTCTCTCGTCTGTTTTCGTTAACGTAGACGTTGCTAGTCGCCACTATCTTCTTGTCTTCAGCGTCATAAACTATGTATCCCCTCGTGGTCTATGAGTATCCTAGAAAAACTCCCTTGTGCGTTTTTGGTACAAAATTGCTGCATACACGGTTTTTTGGCAACTTCAGATAAGCGACGCTACCGAATTTTCTCAAGTGTCTTACGTTCGGCGTTTTCTCACCATGATACCATCGGTTTACCGGGATTTCGTCTTGAATAGTTTTATGCGGCGTATGGTTGATGATGTAATTCGCGTAACGCACTGCATACGTCCAGTATACTAATGGAAGTCTTGCGTCAATGAGCATTGTTCTGGCGGTGTCGAGTAGGGACCTATTCAATCTCTCCGCTGTAGCATTTTGCTGCGGACAGTAGGGTGATGATAATTGATGTTTGATTCCACGAACTTGGAGGAAATCATCTAGGTTCTTGTTCGTGTATTCCGTTCCTCGATCAGATAGTAGGTGTTTAAGTTTGTGTCCACTAGAACGTTCAGCATATGCTACGAGCTAATTGACTCTTTCGACTACTTCTTCCTTGCTTTCGATGATGTCTACGAAACTTCTCCGGGTAAAGTCGTCGACAAAAGTGAGAATATAACTCTTCTTTCCGCTATGGTCTTGTATTGGGCCGCAAAGATCCGTATGTAGAAACTCAAGAGGTTCGGATGATCTGATGCTCTTCATTCTCCTATGGCTAACGTTCGTCATCTTCCCCTGCTTGCAAGAATCGCAAAAATGATCATTTGTTCTTTGGGGATGTCAATATTGTCTACGCCCTTCAACAATCCTTTTGATTGTATTAATCTCATCTTTCTAGCAGATATGTGGGCTAGTCTCGCATGCCACAACATATACTTGTTGTGTTTCACTTCATTGAAACAACATGTTGGTGTACGCATCACTGGCTCGCAATTTAACTTATATAAGTTGTTGCATCTACGACCTACTACGATCCTTCTACCTGTTGGGTCATAAACAATGTAGGTGTCTTTCTTGATATACTGCGTACGCCCTTTTCCATCTAACGCTCCTGCGGAAATGAGATTGACTGACATGTCAGGTAAATAAAAAGTGTCAGTCAGTTCTACCTTTTGAAATCGATTCTGAGATACTTCAATATTTAGGATGATCAAACCTTGTCCATAAGCCGGAATCGGCATATTCGATGCCCCATATACTTGAGTTGGACTGCTAAATTTTCTGAACATAGAGAACATATCTTTGCAATGGCAGATATTACTGCTGGAGGCGCTATCTATACACCAGTCTCTTCGGATATCTGGCTTCGTCTTGCCACTGAGCATTACTATGATGCCTGAGAATTTTTTTGACTTCTTCTCATCTGCGATTCATTTTTGTCTTTGCTACTCTTATCAGCCTTTTTCCTACAGAATCTGGCTATGTGGCCAACTTTGCCACAGTTGTAACATTTCCTATATCGCCAGACTTGTTGAAGGCTCTCTTAGCTTGCGAGGAGTCTACCGACTTGGAACTCTCGCTTGGGGTCGGAACTTCGACCTTGTAACTTTCACTTGTGGGGGTCTTCTCAACTTTGATATTGCTATGCCTTCTCTTGTATTCTTGTAATACAGCTTCGATGACAACTTCTGAGTTATAATTGCTTGCCTTTTGCGTTATTAGTATGTTTTGTGCACACGAATGATATTCCCCCGGTAAACCCTAAAGGATTAACCAACTTATTTCATGATCTGGGATAGATCCGCCCTTGGCCACTATCTCGTTTACTAACAACTTAATCTTTAAGATGTTGTCTGGCAAATTTTCTTCACTGCTGAGTTTACTGACATTGTACAAGTCCCGTTTCAAGTCGGTCACTTTCAAAGAATCAATCACATTATACTTTGATTCTATCTCTCGAAGTAGTTGGCTTGGATCATCAACTTCCTGAAGTATCATTCTGTACTTCTCTTCGAGCGACTCTTGTATGAGTCCTACGGTCTTTTGAGACTTGTTCAATAACTTGAATTTAATTGGCTGATCCTCCATGCCTCTTAACTCTGCCAATGGGGTATTAGCTACATCCCATAGTCCGTACTTTTGGAGCTGCGTCCTGATGCACATCCTCCATTTTGCGTAGTTCGTTCCACTGAACAACAATATATTGCCGGCCATCCTAAATGCTTTACAAATGACTAAGACTTTCTAACACTCATCCTGAGCCTATTAGATTAAGTCTTCAACGCGCAGTGGAAGCGTGCTGGGCCCACAACCATTTGTAGTATGTAAGTCATTGTGATGTCGTCTGTATGTGAAAAGGAATAAAGTTTCATACGCACAATACTCGACCAAATATTTACTATTCGTCAACGTCGATAGGCTGATTTAAATCTATGACAGGGGTCACTCGATTTCGTCATATAGTTCTGGAACACACAGGATCTCTGAAATAGACTTTCATTACAGAGAAAAAGACTATGTCTTAACGTTTATCTAACATAAAGTTTACTCACATCTCCCAGGGCAACCGACGAGAGATTGTTTTAATTGACGCACACAACACACAATTGTTTTAAAACGTTGGGCACGTTAATTCACACACAATTGTTCCTTTTGTTGAACACGTACTTTACACGACAGGGTTCACTCGATTTCGTCATATCCCACGTAACGCAAAGCGTTGGCCCAACGTTGGCTGATGGTTGGCACTGTTGGGGAATGGTTGGTGGTTTTGCCAACCGATTGCCAACAATGGCCCATCGTTGGCAAGTATGGGTTGGGCCAACGTTATGAAAACATCGTTGGCCCAACGTTGTTTTTTGGTTGGCACATTAAAAGTGACAAAATGTGTATAATGTTTCTCCATTATTGGCAAATGAAAATACATATGTAATTTTAAAATTAAAAATAATGATTTCATTGCATGAAAATTAAATGTTAAAATTACGCTGGGGCAACACCCTATGTAGAAGCGCCGCCGGTAGAGGGAGCCACCAACACCTCGGTGTTCGCAAAATTTAGATTGATTCGGACATTTCGCATTTTTATTGTTCTTTTGAAGAGAGAAACTGCAGTTTTTATCTACCGAATGTAATGTATTTTACACAATTCTTTGTTTAGAATCTGGAGCTAACAAAGGTAAGACCCTTTTTATTTAATATAATTTAAAATACTTTTGAAATATATCTTAACGAATTCATTAGGCCTATAACGTTTACAGCAAGTCAAATCACAGGTGAAGATCGAATAATGAATGTATGTTAGTTTCTTTCTGCATTTAAGGTTTTAAAAAATACTTAAAAATTAATAAATGTTTCGTAAATTACATGATAATTAGATTTTATAATGGATATCATTATCATAGGTATTAGTAATGAAATTTTGAAACTATTAATTAAATCAGTTTGGTGCTGTTGTTTATCTGTTTGAATTACAAAATTTTAGTTAAAATAATATTTTTTTTATCTTAACTTTTTTATATTTTCTTTTGTCTTAATTATTGGTTCTTTAATTAACATTGGTTGAAGGAAATCATTAAAATTTTATTTCCTTTAAAATTAAAAACGTTTTTAAAACAAGATACCTGTTGTGTTTCATAATTATACTAAGAGAATAATATAATTGGTTTTAATTTAAGTAAATAATAATGCGCATTTCAAAAATGTGGATATTTTCTATAATGAGGAGATAAAAATAAATGAGATTTCGTTTGTTTTATGTTCACGATTTTAAATATATAGGATTTTTCCTTTTAAAGAAAATAATCTTAGTTGTTTGAATAACTTCATCTGCTAAAACTATAAAAAACGAATAATAAAATCCCAAATCAAACAAATAAATTCATTACATTTTATTACATACACGTGATTCATAAATTATTTTCATTGAATCATTAATCTAAATTAATTATTGATTCTGAAGATTTTATAAAAAAATTATTAAAAAACTGAAATATACTACGTGAAAGCGTTATTAGTAAAAAATACGAATTTCTTGCCATTACAGCGCCACATTAAATAAACAGAAGATTATTAATACGTAATTTTTATAGTATTTCAATACAACCCGTATTGTCACCTACAAGAAATTAGTTGTAATGATATATTAATCTTCAAAATTATTCACATGGTCTTCCTTAATGATAATAAAATAATTTCGAACCTCATTCAATATTCAAATAAAAATTTATAAATAAATCAAAAATATTAAAAATAGCCTACCTTATATAAGCACGAACTAGGTATGAATTAGACATGAGTCAAACCACAACGTTTCCGACCTCTACTGTATAAGGTCCATTTTCAAGTGTGAGAAATAAAGGCTAATGTAAACTTCGTTCAGTACTGACGTTGTTACATCTTGAAAACGGCATTCGAAGATACAAACGGACGCGGGAGTGATACCCCTAGTGACTAAAAAGGAAACTACTTAACAAAAGCGCTTGTTCTGCGCGATTTTTTTTTGTACTATTATTTGGAATATCCTTTAAATTATAAATTAATTTACCCTAATTTCTAATCAAAGGCCATATTCCAAAACGTTTGTCGTGGACAAGTCTTGGTTATAGCTTTTTGAAAGTCTAATCATGCCAGATTCATAAAATTTGCGCAGATATTCATCCTTATAACAATTATAAATGCATACATTTTTTATATCTAAGTGGTGATTAAGATCGTTACAGTGGGTGGCCGTATGGTATGCCTTGTTATTAGATTTAACAGCCCGAATATGCTCATTCAAACGCTTTTCCAGCGGTCGCTTGGTTTGTCCCACATAATGGCAATTTTTTCCCCCATTTTTCATAGTGTGTTCCTCACATGGTATCCCGTAAATTACCTCTTGTTTTTTCAGCAAACTGCCATTGTCTTTTATGGACCTTTTTATCCCATTGAGAAATTTTCCTAAGGTATTCCCTGGTCTGCCGGTCAATTTTATTCCCGATCTTCCCAAAACCGGTTTTAATTTTTTGAAAAGGAGATCATCATAGACGATAGAAGCATATCGAAACGCGTCTTGATTGTTTCTTGAATCCAGAGTCCCAATAGTTTTCAAATATTGCTTTTTTGATAGCAATCTTTTTTCGCGCCTCTCGATTACGTCATTGGGGAAGCCACTGTTGTGAAAAATGTCCTTAATAATCCTGATTTCTTGATCCAAAAATTTCTGCTCAGAACAAATATTAATCGCTCTGTTTAAAGCCATGTCAATGGCATTAATTTTGTAATTTAAGGGCACTGAACTCCTATAATGAATGGTGACACGTGCATCGGTCGGCTTTCTATACACCGTGGTTGCATGTGTTTCATGTTGACGCATTACCAAAACATCCAAAAAAGCTAGCCTACAACTTTGCTCCATTTCAACGGTGTATTGTATGTGTGGATCAACGTCGTGCCAACGTTGGGCCAACGTTCACAGGTAACCGTTGGCCCAACGTTGGAATTGGCAGATTTGCCAACGTTGGGCCAAGGAGGTTGTGCCAATGTTGGGCCAACGAGATCGGGCCAACGCAGTCATATCAAAATTCATTAAAAACAACATTGATGTTTGTAAATAGCCACATACATCAGCAAAAGAAAATTTCCTAGATTCTTTATCTTATATCAGGACATTCAAGTCAATTCAAGTCAAATGAAACAAATACACAGCAATTGAAGACAGACAATTAAAATTTGCTTGTTAAAGTCAATTACAGCAAAATGTTCATATATTGACTCTCCTTTTAAAAGAATTTGTAAAACTGAAGCAAATGATATGTTTTCCAAAAAAGTGATTCTGCAATATTTAGAAATAACAAAAGGACCATTCTTTAAGTTTTATAGCTATTTACAAAATTAATATAATGTTCTTTGGAATCAGTATTGGAAATTGTTTTTGAAAACAATATAAATGAACTAATATGATTTATGATAAAATCTTGTCCATAAAAATAAATTAGTTGCTATAGTAATCCTCAACATCAACTCCCCATTCCAATAATTATTGCTTATTCAAACCTTATTGAATATTAAGCGTGTTTGAAAGAGGTTATTGAAAAATTTTAAAATCATATTAGGAAATTGAAGTTACTGTTTGTACAATATGTCGCTGTGAATATTAAGCTTTTAATACACCGATTCTCTTATAGATATGAAATGGATAAGATGAAGAAAATACTGCTTCATAGTTTAGCATTATTTTTAATGAAATAAATATTTAATGTTTTAAATAACTTAAGATATTAAGTTAATATCTTAATAAAACTGCTAGATATTAGGAATGACAATTTTATTAATCAACAAATTGCTTATCAAATAATGTGTGATTGAAAACAAGTTATAAAGTAATTTAACAATATAGATATGCACAAGTTTGATAGTTTATTTACAAAACATAAATATAATGTATATACACAAATTGATATTTAATTTTATCACAGTAAAACTTAAAGTTGCTGCCCTTGCTGCAACATAAATGTTGGAATGATTGAAAATGACTATTAGAAATCCTACTTTCAGTCAATTAAAAAAAAAATCTCTACTATTTTGTTTTCCTTTTGGAAATGACAAATTTTGAAATGGATTAAAAAATATAAAAAGTTAATCATAACACTGATCTGAATTATAAATATTTTAATTTAAAATGTAATGACAAAAATCAGTAATTGTAAACTTGTGATCTACATCATCAAGTTTGAATCTATACACCCTGTTTTAATTGAAAATTCAAGCCATTGATATGCTATCTTATTATAGCCTTTGTTTATGCAGAACAGCAACATTCAGCATACTTTTAACTTAGATTGACTACTTTATAATTCATTATGAAATAAAAATAAATATTACACCACGCATTCCAAAAATAACCAAAAGTGATTAAAATAATATTAAGACTCTATACTTAGCTGAAGATCTGTCTGATAATGATTGAAGCATCAAATATTCAGTAGAATTGTTTTAATCTCAACTTGCAAACAAACACAAAAAAAAACTATTGTTCGAAATAAAATATTTTTAACACAAAATTGAAAAATAAGTGCTTCTGAAGATTAATTCTATTGATGGTGTCTTCTTGATAATTGAAATAAAAAAAAAAAAACGCATTTGTGCTTCTATTTGCTGGTCGAGCAGAACAGTTTTCTAGCAGTTTTAGTTTTCTTGATGTTGACTACTTTCCACCACTTTACTACAATCTGCAAAAACTTAACAAGTCCTTCACTATATTCTGACTGTCCAAAAGTGATCCTGCAACAATATTTGTTTCATGAAAAATTCTCAAACATAAACTAACATTCTGTCTTTCAAGATTACTTGGAGAAAGAGCTTTATTGTATATTGTAAAAATTTCAGTATAGTTCCCAGATCTAAGAAGAAAATGAAGCCTTCTCGGTTTGTTGGTTTATTCAATTATTTCTGATGCTCTTAAGAATATGGACCGAATCAAAAAGATTTTGAATTCACCGTTTTTGGAGTTACTTATGAAAGTTGTTAACGTACCACCACAAAGCTGAGTGAACATATTTCTGTTGATCCTGTTGTCAGCAATGTTACTAAAAATAGGGTATCCAGCTTTTTTATAATTTCTATTATCTGCTCTGTCATTTCTAGTAGATCCTAGCAGTTAAATTTTTAACAGGAATAAGGACAACATTTTTGTTGTCTGAATATATAGAAGATATCATATAACTCTGTACACTGTTGACAGCATGTAAATTTTTGTTTGCACTGAAGCCAGACAAAGTATTCACAGGAAAATTAATTTCAGGTCTTTTAATAATCTCATCTAACAGCAAATCCACAAGTAATTCATGATTTTCTAATTTTTCAGCTTTGGTTTTTAAATATATAAAGCAAAAATTCCAATGTTGTGTGTCTTTTAGAAATTGAAAGACTTTTGTCATCTCTTCTCATTTCTAAATTGGACCTGCATCCTGGCACACAACAACACGAAGGCATGTTTACACCTGAAAGAAATTTAACAGGATTTTAAAAAATGATTGTAAAATTTCAATATCAAATCCATTTCAATATTTAAATATTGAGCACGTATTGAAATGGATTTGATATTTTTTTTTCTTTTATATTTTGTTTAAGAATGTTCTCTAAATAGAGATATTTTATTTTTAAATTCTATTATTAAAGACTTAAATGAAATTACTTTTAATATTAAAAAAAAGTTTGTTAAATATTGTCATCTACAAATATAAAAAATAATATTACTATTATTGTAATCTTACACTTTCAGTTCGTAATATAAATTAATAATAATAATAATAATAATAATAATAATAATAATTTTTTTTTTTATTTGACTATGATTTTTAAATACAAAAGTTACAGTCCCGTTAGGAATGATAAATACCTATCAACAGGTTCTGAATATAGATATACAGTACTAAAATTGTTTAATTAATTTTAAATACAGTATTAAAAAACATTAAAAGACTTAAATCACTGTATATAGTTTTCAAGTAACTTTTTTTTATCAAGTAGACAGCTAAGTGCTAATTTTCTAAAATTTTGTATTAGGCAGTAATATAATTTAAAAGCTAAAATTAATTCTACATATATTTGTACTTATGTATATTAAAGTTATCTATGTTTAGCTTATTTTTGTCGAGTAAAGTATAAGAACTACGTAGTAACAACAAATATTAAGGACGTTGTAAGTAAATCTATATTACTAAAATCTTTTATTTCTCTGTCTGTCCGGCGCAATTTTCTGTGCGAATAGAAAATAGTAATACTTTTTACAATGAAATTTCCGCGACGGGAATTGAACCTGCAATCTTCTGATCCGAAGTCGGATGTGTTATCCATTACGCCATAGGAGCTACAACTCTTTTCATATTGTTTTTTGACTTATATCTCCGCAATTGTTGTGTTGTTTTGGTGCCCCCAATGTTAGTGCAACAACGGAAAACGGTTTTTCATTTTTTATTGTCACGAGGAAGTCGACAAATTCAAAATGAGCATTATTGAATTTCAAAATGTTGCGTTAACTGCTTTCTTTGGAATCGAGTTTTGTGAGATTATCTTAAATTTTATTTTCTTCTTATTATTACTTTTAATAATTGAATTGTACCTTATTAATATATTTTTGTAAAAACAACTAAACTTATTGATTCACGTGTTTTTGAAATTTGTTTAAGCTTCCAACTATTTTGTTTTGTTGTACTTATTCCAATTTTATTATGCTTGAAAAAGAGATGGCTTGAAAAGAGTCTTCAAAACTTCAAAATGTTGCTTTAACCCCTTTCATTGGAATCGATTATTCTTGGATTATCTCATATAAACCATCGTTTTATCATCGATAATCAATTAGTATCGAAATGGACAACGAGAGAAAGGATGAGATCTTTTCAAAGAACTGTTAATAATGTCGTAATCTCGGCCATTCTTGACTACAGGTAAAATTTGTCTGAAGTCTCCGCCAAAGAGGAAAAATTTGTCTCGATTAACAAGTCATCAGAATTTGGTTATCTTCACTCGAAAGAATAGTCACAATCAATCACGTCGCCATAAGTATCGTATATAAGCTATGATCTTCATTTAACATCTATATCAACTAACGTCCATCTAAATAAATCTCTTCTTCAAATATCTATAACGAACAATCTGTACACGGGAGATGGCCTAGTTGAACAAAATAATTAAATGAGATATTACATACAGGATTTACAATTACAATGAAAACAATTGAACAATAGAAATTCATTCTAAATACATTTTATCAGCAACTTTTTTAATAGTTTCTTCACATTGGATTTTCTTCTATTTTATATATATATATTTCTTTTTCATTTATATTGTTGAATAAATTTTCGATTATATAGTTAAAATGCCTCTTTCCATATTCATTGTATATAGGCTAAGAGGATAGGGAAGACGGATATTTTTCTTGTTTCTTAGATTATATGATGTGAAATGTATTTAACGTGTGTTAATACAATTATTCAAGTTGAAGTAAAATTCAATAAACACACATTTTTATAAGTTTCAAAAAATCTATATATTAATGGAATTTGTATAAGCCCTGTGCAAGGACTTAAAAACCGGTTTCCACAATGTTATGTATACAAATTCCTTTAATATATATATTTTTTGAAACTTATAAAAATGTGTGTTTATTGAATTTTATTACAACTTGAATTGTATTAGATTATATGAGGATTTTTGTTTTTCTTTTCTTGTGCTCAAAAATTTTATAATAGTTTTTAATTAGTATATTGTACATGAATTTTTGTTTGTGATTTAGTATACTACATTGAAGCTTCTATTTAACATTATACTTTTATCATTTAAATTTTGCTTTAAGAAAATTAACTTTAAAATTTTATTTGGAAGATTAATTATAGATTTTAAACAACTGTCATTGGTATTGGCCCAAATGTTAGCAGAGTAATTTATGTTTGAATCAAATAAAGCATTATATAATAATATTTTAATCCGCGTTGGAAGTATGTCATTTATATGATAGAATATGTATGACAGTTTGTTTAACTTTTTATGTAGTATTTGTCATTTATTATTAAGCCCAGATATTTAATTGTTTTTGTGTACTTTAAAAATTCATTTATATATATATATATATATAAAATTGTTGAAAGTGTATGTTGGCCGAACGTTGGCAACTCTGCCAATCACAACGTTGGGCCAACGGTTGGCCGTCAACGTTGGCCCAACATTGGGCCATCAGTTTTGTGTTACGTTGGATAGTTCTGGAACACACAGGATCTCTGAAATAGACTTTCATTACAGAGAAAAAGACTACGTCTTAACGTTTATCTAACATAAAGTTTACTCACATCTCCCAGGGCAACCGACGAGAGATTGTTTTAATCGACGCACACAGCACACAATTGTTTTAAAACGTTGGGCACGTTAATTCACATACAATTGTTCCTTTTGTTGAACACGAAATAGCCTCTCTTCCGTTTGACGCGTCAAATCTCTATCAATATAAGTTCCACGGTTGGTGATTAGGTGTTTGAAATGTCTTAAGTTTTGGATATGGAAGGTAAGTGTTTACTCTTTCGGTCCATTCATTTTAACTGTGACAGGCTTTGTCAACAGACTCCATCCAAACCACATAAGTGACGAGGGGTCCAGGTACAATAAAGTCTTTCAAATTCAATACTGTCATTTTTACTATTTAAAAAATTATAAATAATACAAAGTAACAATTTTTTTAAATGGTGAAAGGAACTTCCACAAACTTGAAATTATGTTAAAAAAATTTGCACCAAACAATTTAGTTTTGTTTTTAAATTGTTTGTTATAAAAAATTTTAACATAATTTTAATGTTTCTTTGTGGAAGGTCGTTTCACCATTTAAATTAACGATTTATTAAAACACACGTAAAATATCACTTATTTCTATAAAATAACAAAAAAAAAAACCTCGCAAAATTCATTAACTTTTTTTTTCTTCAATTTTTTTGCTAGCATTTTTTTTTTAATTTTCATTATTCTTAATTGAAAACGAAGTCAATATAGTTAAAAACTAATTTTATTTTGCAATATTTCATGAAAATTACAGAGAAATTTATAATTTGTATCCCAGTATTATCTTTGAAAAGTTCTCTTTTTCGATTTATTTATTGATTTATTTTAAGTTTTTTATCACAAATATTATTTCGGTATTTTTTTTTTATTTTTTATGCTCATGCTCAAATAGAAAATATTCTTCTAAAGCTTTCAATAAACACTCATTGAATTCTATTGAAAAGTTTAAAACAGTTTTATTTTTCTTCAGAAATCGAAACTCATTAAAAATTATGTAAAATTGTCTGACATTATTCTATTATCGATACAACATATGTTCAGAGTATTGATGGCTTTAATCCAACCATACACTGACCTTTCAATTCTTGAAGCCATCAGATAAAAT
>JAFIDM010115713.1:0-13610 GCA_023159025.1 Thereuonema tuberculata
TATATAATCCAAAAAAAATTCTTTACATAATATTTACAATTTCCACAACAGATTCAAGTTAAATTCGACATCCGTTTCAAAATTACTTCTGCAACTGTCAAAATGACAATTTAAGAATTCCATACACTTACTGCTCATTGCACGCATTCGGCAGCTTATTTGCCCATTTCATGAATAAAGCAACGGGCTTGCACTTTTCATGAATTCGGCAATTTTTTGCCGATTTCATGCAATAGGCAAATTAACGGATTCGGTGTAACATATACATATATTAATGGAGTACATCTATCTGTAACTCCACACCCAATTTCATAATTGTAATAATTTTATTTAGAAAGAAAATAAAAAATTCTGTGTGGACGAGGTCGAAAGGCCGTAGTGCACAAAGGAAGTGCGCCCTCCCATAGCTTTAGCTAAGTTAAGGGAATCCTCGCTGAAATTACTCGTCTCCAAATATATTAATGACGTCAAATATTAATAGAGTATATCTATCTGTATCTCCACCACAAATTTCATAGTTTGTACTAATTTTATTTTGAAAGAAAATAAATATTTCCCAAGTGACTGTTTTGTCGAAATAGAAGGGTCGTGACGGCTACAGTGGCTTTAGAGTACAGTGCAGCCAACCACCAGCGTCCGCCATGTTTTTACAAACTGAAGACAAGATTATATAAGCCACAGAAGGAATTTTCACATTTTAACTAAACTTTTTTGACTCACAATTGTTTTGCTGCCTTTGATTGTATTTAATGTGAATTACAGAAACACAAAAACAATTTTTTTCCATTTTGCACCGTAAAAAATCACTAAAATATATATATATTTTTTCGTTAAACAAGAATTTAAGTTGTTACCAATCCAAAAAATCATATCTTTTAATTTTTTTTTTATTTCTTTTATTGATACCAGTACAAAATACTATCAGTTATTTATTATATAAAGACAATAAATAATTAAACATTTATTATTACATTATATTATATTATAATTATTATTATAACAGATAAGTAAATTTTTAGTTGTATATAAATCTATTGTTTAAATTAAAAATGTACTTATCTGTTATAAGTATTATACTTAATAAGTATTTATTTATACATATTTATACTTATTTAATATTAAATAATTTATTATTAAGTATAAGTTATTAAAACAAACAATAATGTTTCTTATTTGTCATTTAATAATTGGTTTATTTGTAATCTCATGTTTTTGTCAATCATTTTAATAATTGAATTATATTATAAAAGTGTTTGAATTATATCATATGAAATTTAACTTTTATCAATTGTAATTTGGAATTTGTTTGTTTTATGTTCAAGGAAATAAATAGTTTTATTTCTTCCTTTTTCGACCTGATGAAGATTAATTGATCAGATTATTCGAAAAATTGTTGTTATTATTGAGTAAAGAATTTTTAGAGGATTATTATCATGAAGTGACATTTCTTAAATCTATTTGTTTGTTTATTGTTATGTATATAGTTGTATATAAATCTATTGGTTGTTCATTGTTGTATATATATTGTTAGATATTATACAGGGTTCCCACACACCTGGAATTCTCAGGGAATTTTGAAAACATATCAATCTCAGGGAAAACTCAGGGAATTCTTGCTAAGTTATTATTACGTGTGTTTCACTCGAGGATTCCTACAAGTTCAAGCCTTCCGCTATTCTGAATCCAAAGATCACCTAAAGCTCAAGTAATCGATATAATTATTCAGATACTGGGATATCTTGAGGTACTGGGATACACTTGAGAATAAGGTCTCTACCGTTATCTTACATCGGTATTTTTAGGGCACACAACAGCAAAAGATCTCCTCAGAAAGCCATTCATCAAGTTTATGATGCAGTGAAAGTAGCAGGAGGAGTGTCTAATGTAGATGTCAATAAAGATATGATCCAAAGTGTGAGAGGAGCACGTAGTAGATATGAAGAAGCATTGGAGAAGAAAAGTAAAAAGAAAATTGACTCTAAAGCTAGTGAAATAGAAGATAGAAAGCGCAAAGCAAATGAGATACGTGTTTTGCAAGCAAAGCAACGAAAGATGCTACAAAACGCAAAGGCCATAGCACAACAATTGAAAGAGCTCGAATCATAACAGGAAACCGTTAAAGAAATTACACTGGTGACTATATTTCCATTTAATAAACTAAGTTTATAATAAAAATAAAAGCTTTAATCTGAACATTGTGCCTAGTAAAATAAGTGCAATAGGTACAAATTAATGCTGCTCATTGTTTAATGCAATTGGTTTCATGTACAGTGCAACTTGGATAATTCGAAGCTGAAGGGACCACTACAAAACTTCGAATTATCCAAGACTTCGAATTAAACAAGTTACATCTTTTAACTTTAATTTCAGGTCCACTGAATGCTTGAAAAGATTATTCTGTCAATAAGTAAATATTTATTCAGAAAGATCATGGTATGAAAGACTTCAAACACTATATGTATGTAAACAAAATAAGATTATTATTACGTAAGCTACAGTACATATTACATTCAATACAGAAAATTATAGTTTTTCAAAAAATTGTGCAATGTCTGATTGTTTTGTAGAATTCAGTCGCTTAAGGTTAGCAAAATCATCAAGCATGTTTAGTGAACGGAAAACACTTCACTTACGTTGTTTTCTCCTTCAATGTACCGACGAAATTCGGTGCTATCCCGTACTCGTTGGCGATTTGGCATTTCTTCTTCACACCCTTTTCCACCTCGCGAATAATGGCGACCTTTTCAGCGAACGTTAAATTATTGTACACGCGTGGTTTACTGAAAGACATGGTGACACTGACAGCAGGAAGCTCGAATGGCGTCTGAAGCGTCACGTGTCGAATGGCGGTCACGTGTGGAACGGTGGCGGGAAGGGGATTTCAGTTGTCACGTGTCGAATTTCTTACCGATGAAACGCCGAAAAGTCGTTATGGTTCGAAATTTTTTTTAAAAAACTTCGAATTAAGGAAGTTGAACTTCGAATTATCCACGATTTTTTAACATTGATTTAATAAGAAATTCAAGGGACCAAGAGAAATCTTCGAATTAACCACGATTTCGAATTAAAGACGTTCGAATTATCCAAGTTGCACTGTATTTTATTTAAGTGATTAGAAATAACATTTTAAATATTTTTATTTTTTATATTTATGGAGCATTGTTATTTTATTTATTTTAATTTTATTACATTTTAAAATTTTCAGCCTTATATTTCATAATTCCAAACGTTGCTATAACATGATCAAAGTAAATACTCTAATAACTCTTTGCGAGTGGAAGTACCGCTATATTTTGCTTAATTGGGAAGTACAGAAGCTTAAAGATTAAAACCTGGAAAATTTTTAAGTCATACCTGGAAAACTCAGGGAATTTAATTTCATTTTTGTGTGGGAACCCTGTTATAGTTTTATGTTAACTTATATTATAAGGAATGTAATTAGGTTACTTTGTAGTAAATTATTATTTTTTTTTTTTTTTCTGAAATCCGTTTTCTAAGACTTTATATTCCTTTATTTATTTCCACCATTTCCCTTATTAAAATTCAAGACTATCCAAGAGATATTTACTTATTTATTGTCTTTATATAACAAGTAACTAATAATAATTGATAGTATGTTGTACTGGTGTCAATAAAAGAAATATGAATGACACAAAAACCAAAAACATTTAAAAATAAAAGACTTTGCTCACAAAATATAAGGCTTGTTTTATTTTTTTTTAAATTGATTTTTATTTTTTGTCTCATATTTTTTATTTAATTTTTGCAAAAAAAAAAAAAAGAATTAAAAGATATTTTATATATTTTTAGATATTTTTTAGTAAATGATTAAATTTTTTTCTGAAATCCGTTTTTTTTATATACCTTTATTTATTTCAACCATTTCCCGTATTAAAATTCAACAATATCAAAAAGATATTTACTTTATTTTAATGTCTTTATATAACAAATAACTGATAATAATTGATAGTATTTTGTACTGGTATCAATAAAAGAAATATGAATGATACACACAGACAAAAAAAAAAAAAAAATTGGCTTTACTCATAAAATATAAGGCTTGTTTTATATTTTCTTAAAATGGTTTTTATTTTGTCTCATATTTTTTATTTAATTTTTGCAAAAAAAAAAAAAAAATTAGAGGCTTTGCTCACAAAATATAAGGCTTGTTTTATTCATTCATTCATAGTTCTCTGCCAAGGGCAGGTCCTTCACTGCAAACCCAGCATTCTCCAATCTTTCCTATTTTCTGCCTTCCTCTTCGTCTCCACATAAGATCCATTTACCATAATGTTGTCGATCATCTTAAATCTTCTTCTACCTCGAACTTTTTTACCGTTCACCATTCCTTCCAGTGCATCCTTCATTAGGGAGTTTCTTCTCAGCCAGTGACCCAACCAGTTTCTTTTTCTCTTCCTGATCAGTTTCAGCATTATTCTTTCTTCACCCACTCTTTCTAGCACAGCTTCATTTCTTATTTTGTCTGTCCATTTCACATGCTCCATTCTTCTCCATATCCACATTTCAAATGCTTCTAGTCGTTTCTTTTCACTGCGTCGTAATGTCCATGTTTCTGCCCCATACAATGCCACACTCCACACAAAGCACTTCACTAGTCTCTTCCTTAGTTCTTTTTCCAGAGGTCCGCAGAAGATGCTCTTTTTCCTATTAAAAGCCTCCTTTGCTATTGCTATCCTCCTCTTGACTTCTTGGCAGCATCTCATATCTTCACTTATAGTACACCCTAAGTATTTAAAGTTGTTCACTTGTTCCAATGTCTCATTCCGAATACTTATGTTTATCTTCTTTGTCTTTCTTCCAATAACCATAGTCTTTGTCTTGTTTACATTTATCTTCATTCCATATTTTTCACAGCTGTCATTCAGCTGCAGTAGCATATCCCTTAGTATCATCTCCTCTTCTGCTAACAATGCCATATCATCAGCAAATCTTATGCACTTTATTCTTCTTCCTCCTACTATCACCCCTCCCATGTTCTGAAAACAATTCTTCACTAACTCCTGCAAGTAGATGTTGAACAGCGTAGGTGATAGAGGGCATCCTTGTCACACCCCTCTCCCTATTCCACTTCCCTCTGACAATTTTTCTCCTATTCTGACTTTGACTCGTTGTTTCATATAAAGATTAGTTATTAGCCTTCTCTCTTTCCAATCCACACCAATTTTCTTCAAGATTTCCATAAGTTTATTCCAATCCACTCTGTCAAAAGCCTTTTCCAGGTCCACAAATACTGCATATACGTGTTTATTTTTTTCTAGATATCTTTCGCCGATTGTTCGCAGCAGTCCAATTGCATCTCTCGTACCTTTTCCTTTCCTAAAACCAAATTGCTCTTCTTCCAACTCTCCTTCCACCTTAGAATATAAACGTCTGTTCAGTATTAGCAGAAGAATCTTCGCTGAGTGCGATATAAGGCTGATAGTCCTGAACTCATTGCACTTCTTTGCATTATTTTTCTTCGGTATTGGCAGCAATACTGTTTCCATGAAATCATCAGGCCATTCACCTTTCTCATATATTTCATTGCATAATGATAGTATTTTGCTTCTTGTCTTCATCCAAGCATTTTACTAACTCAATGTGTATTCCATCAACTCCTGTTGCTTTCCCATTCTTCATTTCCCTAATCGCTAGCTCAACTTCTTCCCTTAGAATACAACATCCTTTTTCGTCTTCTGATACAGCTGTTTCATCTTCTATAGCTAAGTAATCTGGACGATTCCCTGTCTCATATAATTCTTCTACATACTTCTTCCATCTGTTCAAAATTCCTTGTTTATCGGTTATTTCATTGCCGATTTCGTCTTCTATCAACCACATGGACTTCTTATTCTTATTTGTGAAATCCAAACATTTTACTTCGCGGTGCATTAAATCATATCTTCCTTTTCTCTCTAGATCCTCTACTTCTTCACATTTCTGTTTCATCCAGTCTTCCTTCGCCTTATCAGTTACTCTTCTTAGTTCGTTGTTTAGTTTCTTGTAATTTCTTTTACCTTCTTCTGTGTTGATGTTTTTCCATTTTCTCCTTTCCTCCATCTTCTCCAACATTTTCCCTGTGACCCAAGGTTTCTTATTACTCTTACCTTCTCTGTATCCTATTGTTTCTTCTGCTGTTTCCTGTATACAGCTTTTTAGATGAGTCCAGTATTCATTACTATTTTCTGGTGCGGATTCTAAATTAGAGGCTTTCTTTTGAAAATGTTCTTCAAATTTTCTTTTTTCCTCTTCGTTCATAAGTTTTTCTATATCAAACTTCTTCGTCACTTGCCTTCCTCTTATCTTTTTCAGACGAATATCTACTTCGCCTATCAGTAGGACATGATCTGAATTAATATCCGCTCCTGGTAGAGTCTTTGCATTTTTTAAGCAATTTCGGTATCTTTCCTGTACGAGTATATAGTCTATCTGATATCTACTGTCATCCCTTGGGTATGTCCACGTGTATCGTCTTCTTTTATGCTGTTGGAATAACGTATTTCCAACAATCATTTCATTCCGTTTACAGAAATTTACCAAAGATTCTCCTCTGTCATTTCTTTTTCCCAGTCCAAATTTTCCAACCGTTTTTCCATCTTGTCCTTCTCCTACTACTGCGTTCCAGTCGCCCATTAGGATTACACATGCACCCTTCTTCTCTTTCTCAACTATTTCTTCTATCTTCTCGTAGTTTTCTTCCACTTTCTCGTCTTCTAATCCACTATGTGGCATGTAAATGTGCACTAGCACTAAGTCCAATTTTTTCCCTTGTAGTCTCACCATTATCATCCGGTCATCTACATAACGCACTGATATCACTTTATCTTTCACACATGGTCCCAGTAGTACACCAACACCATGACTTCCTTTACATAAATAAAGCTACCGACATTTGAATAAAACATTCTAAATTCATCACTCACCACTATATCTCCACCTCACTTCTGATATTCCCATCACATCCACTCTGTTTCTTCTCATTTCTTCCTTCAAGTTTTCCAACTTCCCCGCTTGAAGAAGAGTTCTCACATTCCATGATCCAATCCTCAATCTTTTTTTCTTCTGTCGGTTGAATTGCGTCATAATGTAACCTTCCTCACTATCCCCCTCCCGGACATCCGAATGGGGGGATAGTTTACGTCCGGAATTTTTTGCCGAGGAAAGATTCATCATGCCATGTTTGCAGTTTTTCTTGGGAAAAGTAAATGCGGTAGCTTCCCGTTGCTTTCCGCACACCACTCTCTCTTTCGCATCTTAAAAGATCCCAGGGGGCCCCGCGTGGAGGAGAGGAAAGTGGATTTGACCAATTAGGCCCTCCGGACATCACCGAAATTCACCGCAAGAGTTAAATATCAGTTCCATCAGGGTTTTTGACCCGATCAGAGACCGGGAAATATATTTTCTTAAAATGGTTTTTATTTTATGTCTCTTATTTTTTATTTAATTTTTGCAAAAAAAAAAAAAATGATTAAAAGATATGTCTTTTTTGGATTGGTAACAACTTAAATTCTTGTTTTTATGAAAAAATATATGTACATTTTTTTGGGTGCAAAATGGAAAGAAAAATGTTTTTGTGTTTCTATAATTCACATTAAATTCAATCAAAGGCAGTAGAACAATTATGAGTCAAAAAATTTAGTTAAAATGTGAAAATCTCTTCTGTGGCTTATATAAACTTGTGCTCCAGTTGGCAAAAACATGGCGGCGGAAGCGTTAGCCAATAGAAAAGAAGACCTCCGTTGGCCACACCTTTAGTCTCTAGTCACTATATAGTGGGCAAAGCAAGTGCGGCCTCTCATAACTTTCCTGTAGTTATGGAAATCTTTTGAAACTATTTTCATTAATTAAAAATACTGATTCTCAATTGTGTTAATCTATAACTATCAGTAATTTTATCTTTATTGACCAAAAAAAAAAAAAAATCAAGGGCGTTCGGAAAAATTTCCCAAGAAGGATGCAAATTATTTTGGCAATGTACTTTCAACTGTAAAATTCTATAAACTAACTGAAATAAATAATAATACAGTAAAACCTCGTTAAGTGGTCACTCAAGGGACCAAACATTTTTGACGACTTAAGCGGAGTGGGGATTTAAAAAAAAAAAACAAAAAAAAACTGAAATACAGTATTTTTATGAATTGCTGTAGGATTCGGTGAGAAAAACAAGATTTTCAGAAATCAATTCATGCAAATGAATGAGTGGAAAATAATAATAATAAAAAAAACACTTTATAGTTACCACATTTTAATCGTTTTAAAAAAAAAGGCAATATCTGTCTTTGAAACGTTCTAGCCAACCATTGCTGCCGCCAAAATCTTCAATGTTCAACTCCTTAGCAATTTCCATGGCTTTTTCTTTGAGAATCATGGCAGAAATCGGCACATTTTGCGATCTGCAATGTTTTAGCCATCGAACTAAAACCTCCGCGATCTCGTCAAACTTCGATTTCCTCATTCTCCTTTTTTGTCTTTGCAGTCAGCTTCTTCAATTACTTGTCTCGATGAAAGAATATCGTTTAATGTAGTCCAGGTAATATGGTGTTTTTAGGCAAAAGCTAAACATTTGATTTTTCAAAAAGTGTAATTAAGTCCTTTTTTTTCTTTAAAAGATAATGAGGTAAAGTTTTTGTTTCCCTTGCATGTTAAAATCGTAATCGAACCACGAAATTGCAAGAGAAAAAATAGCCCCTATAGCGGGGCTTACTCGCTATGAAATGAAGTCACGCTCAGGAGCGGTCAAGAAAAACGTCTACACGCGACAGAGTCGCAGCGAGAAGTGTGCTTTGAATGATTAGCAGCGAGATTCCAAGAACCCAAATCCTTCGAAGGGGTAGGAAAGGAATGAAGTGACAGGCATGGGCGAAAATTCCCCGTAAAGGCTTGGCTTTCTTAAAGTGAAGGGGCGGGGCTGAAAAGACAACACGATGGCATGCAAAATGGAGAAGAAAGATGCTTTTGGCCATTTTGAGGGTGACGAGTTAACGCTAGCACACAAACATTCACTTAATAAGAACATGGTCCCTTACTACAAGTACACACCATAAAGCGTATTAGAGTCACCCTCACATAAGCTGTACTGGGAATGCCCAATTGACACAGACGAAACGATACATCACGACAGACCTGACATCAGACTTGTTGATAAAGTCAACTAACAGACCTACCTCATTGATATTGCAGTCCCTATCAGCAAGAACCTGCAGAAAACTCACGCAGACAAGATAAGTAAATACAGAGAACTAGCACACGAGCTCCTGAAGCAGTGGAGACAGGACCGAGTCCGTGTTGTACCCATCGTCTTGTCCGCCACTGGTCTGGTGACTCAAACATTGCCCCAGAGTCTCAGAACTCTAGGACTTCACAAAAACGCTTTTGCACAACTTCAGAAGGCTGTGATACTCAACACAACATGCAGAGTTAGGAAATTTATGGACACAACCACACATCCCTAATCATTCCTGCACACGTCTTTTCACTTGACCCGCCATGCTGTGTTAGCTGGGAAAACCGATGGTTTGAAACTTTTACATAATAATAATAATAATAATAACTTCTCTAGATATGTAACGTTTTATCATGGTGAATTAATGTAAATTACACGAAATAAGACTTATTTCTGTAATTAAAGCTATATTAATTAATTCAATAAGTAGAACAAAGTTAAATTATCAACATTTTTTTCAGATCATAACTAAAATCTTCTAAAGGACTTCTTCTTCCATTAAGAGAAACGCAAAAAACATTCTTCTTCATCAAATAACTTCGAAGTTATTAAGAAGCAGAACGATGGTTTCTCCTCTTATTTTATGGAATGTTTCCTGATTGAAAGTTTATTTTATTTTTTTAATTTTGATATATTTCTTGCTGTAAGTTGCAGATGTATTTTCCTACAAAATGATTTTTGAAATCAGATTGTAAATAATAATAACCACTAGTTGCGACCCGTGAAATATTCACGGAAGTAAAACAAATTCCACATTTTTGAAAAAACACAAGATTGAAAAAGATGTTCTAAGCTAATTTTTTTAGAAGCCATGACTTCCGTAACAGCCCACATGTAGTTTGAATATTGGCTAATTTGTTAAAATAATATTATAATATTGTTAAAATAACAATAATAAAAAATTGATTTATCACTTTCGTAATAGCCAGCACTGCGGTTTCTCATTATGAAACATAATGCCATAAAAGAATAGGCTCGTCGAAATTGAGGCAATATTACCGGAAGTAAAACAAATGCCACTCACCTCTGAGTACCGGGGTTCGGTTATCATGTGGGTTTCGTGATGGTGGACGATCCGCGCTGGGCAGGTTTTCTCGGGGTTCTCCCGTTTCCCCTGCACTTCTCCCACCATACTTTCTCAGTCTTTCTCTCCATATTTCTGTGGGATAGTACAATAGTCCTCCGGTCGCAGTGCTTGGCTTCTCTGCCACCCACCTTCACTACATAAACATAAAACAAATGCCACAATTTTAAAATACCCTGAAATTTTTGAAAACACAAGATTGAAAAAGATGTTCTAAGCTCATTTTTCAAAAGCCATGATTTCCGCAACTTATCAGCCCACATATAATTTGAATGACTAAGCCAAATTTTGTTAAAATAAATTAAAAAATTGATTTACCAGTTTCAACAATAACAATAACGAATGTCCAACAGCCAATACCAATAATCCTATCTGGGCAACAATGACGGCACGTGCTTCGTCATTATCCCCTACTTTGTTGAGTAATGAGCGAGCGGCTATACAGCCGAAATTATGTAAAAACCGAGATTTTACAAACTCTCTGATAAATTTCATGCATGAACTTCATGCATTTCAGTGTAAACTTCATTTATGTGGGAAAGAAATTCTCAATACGCTGATAATAATTGTCTAATCGCGATCCGTCGCAGTGAAGTGGGACGAATATTAGAGACGCCATCTTTAAACATGGGCGTGACGTCATGCCTGAAGTGTTCCAACGCTGCACTGTGATTGGTTATTTCAAATTACAAATTTACAAAGATCCATACAATTTTTGCCTATTAATAGAATGATTATATTATTGTGGAAACGAAATATTTGTAATATTCATTATATTTAGAATTTTACAATCTTGTTTGAAGTAATTTATCTGTTAAATTACATTATTTTCCTCACAATTTGAATTTTATTCTCTGCCCACTAAGTAAAAACTAGTGAACATTAAAACTTTTATCTTTTTATTAAGTTGATATCTGATTGGTTCACTTTGAGCATTTGGGAACTTTTGTGATCATTCTGCAATATTTGAAGTTCTATCAATTCTTATTATTTATGAATTGTTTAAAATGCATTGTTGCTCAAAAGTCAAAAAACAAACAATAATTTGTGAAGAAATGAACCGTTTATGAATTTGAGTGAAATATATAAGTTTGTGATAACAGACTAAAATAATGATTTGACAAAATCGGGAATTTTACTTACAATGTTCAACAATTAACAGCCACAGTTGATACGAAAATGCTTGATGATAACATTTTGTTAACAAGGTATTTGATGTCTTTGGGCAAAATATAGGCTTGGAATTGACTATTCATGCTGCCAATAAAATGATAGATTAGGTTTCAAGGGATTCATCAGAATTCTTTTAAAGATCAAATCTGAGGTTTTAGAGGTTATGGACAGTTGGATGTTGATATTTACAATCTATCTAACATGAGTATGTCAAGCTTGTCTACCGAATTGAGGTCAGGTGCTCTGGATGGCCAATTCTTACAAATGATTATTTCCTCCTGTAGGGAAACAAAGCCATGTTTGGTGAAGAACTTGTGTTTCCTGTGTTTTCTATATTATAAAAGGAGAACTGTATTTTGTGACTGACACTATTCCACCATCTTAAGCAATTATTATTAAATAAGATATACACCAATCTCCAACTGAATCTCGAATTTACCATCTGTTTTATATTAAGTATTTCACGATCGTTTGTTCTATTATTAATGAAAACTCGCCTTAATTTCACTGATTCAGTGTTTTATATAACGATCAATCAACCAATAAAATTGTGTAGTGAACTGTATGTATTAAATCGCCAAATAAAAAAAACAAAAACATATAGGACTAATTTTATTACACTACATTGGAAGCGCAGTGGTGCCTTGAAGGAAAAAAAAAAAACACAATGAAAAATTCACCAATGAAAAAACCAGTGAGAAAATCCATGTGCCAGTGAGAGTGGCCTCAATGAATTATTTTAAAGCATAAGACTTCAAACTGCGCATTTGAAATGTTAAAAAAAAAACAACAATAAATGAGACCAAATTATTCACAAGCGACATCCTGGAACAGCTGTTTCACGCTCGTTGGCGATCATCAGCCAGGAGAAGTCACATTAAATATCAAGATCTCCGTACTGATGCTAGGTTGGTTGGTTGGTGTTTAATGGCGCAAAAGCATACTGATGCTAGTATGAACAATACATCGGAAGCGCAGTGGTGCCTCAGAGGAAAAAAATCACCAATGAAAAAAACCAGTGAGAAAATCCATGTGTCAGCGAGACAAAATCGCTACTTTTCGTCCTTCAGATCTGGCAACCCTGTGTAGTCCTCCTTTTCTTTTAGTTTCAGGTTTTCGAGTTACTCTTACTGCTTCCGGTTGTTACTTGTTAGTAACCTTGAAGTTGATGAATCTTTGTTATTTCCAAATGTTTTCGCTAAAATTCAGTTCCAATCATTAAGTTTCGAACCAATTAATAAACCAATCCTGGTTTATTGTGCTATTGTTTTTGGTAAGGATCTGTTTGAATTATATCTTCATTCGATTGGTTATTATAGAGAATTAAATAGGCTTATCGTCCCTGCATTGTAATTCTCTTAGGAATTGACAATGGCCGCCAATTGTATTTCTTCGTGTGAAAGTTGTTTCTCTTGTTAAATTGAAATAACTGCAATTCTAGCAGGTTCTTTACAATATTGAAACAAGGAAATCAAAGATTCGAAAATGTAAGGAATTAAAACGGATTCCTTTAAACAAAATACCACCCACGAACTTTAATAAAAAGAACGTAATTGAAAGTCTATCATATTTTTTGTAGCAGAATATTTGAAAATCAGAATTTAATAGTGTCAATTTCAAGACAAGGCTGTGACGAATGTAATAGTTTCCAGATAAATTATCAACCTATGATAAATTACTAAAACTAATTGGTTTTATAATACAATTTAATAGGTTTAGAAAGTTACATAGGTGATAAAATTAAATCCCATACAGGTGAAAAGACATGAATGAAGTAAAATAGACAAAGCCCTACCAGTTAACAGATTACATTAAGTGAAGTATAGCAGAAAGCTCTGAACAGTCAGGAATTGATTGAAGAAATAAAATTCACTGGGTACATTAAACGATTTATTCTTAACTTTAAAATCATGAACATTGACAGATCGATGCAATCCCACAAAACTGAAAAGGATTCAAAATCTAAGTTTTCTAAAAACCTTTCTTCAAAATCAGCTAAAATGACTGATCACATTAATTCCCAGAAAGACTCAAAGATTTTCAAATGTGAATTTTGTGAGAAACGTTTTGCAAAATCAAGCAATTTACATTCTCACATTAGAACCCATACAGGTGAAAAGCCATTTAAAT
>JAFIDM010115714.1:0-14705 GCA_023159025.1 Thereuonema tuberculata
CGCCTGCCACTGAGTTATATTTATTTAAAAAGGAGAGTAGCAATCATCGGAAGACCAGAATCGACTGAAGAAACCTATTGTAGCCATCAGCCGAACTGATGGGAGTACAAGAAAAAGCATCCATGTCCAACCTGTGTCTTGAATTTTTAATCTAGTTTCAGTTTCGTAGTTTTCGATCACAGACGTACGAAGTGACAGATGATGACAAGGATGGTTTAAAATTATGTATTTTTTAACAGAAGATAGTAATAAATATTAGTTTTATGTTTAAAGAATAACAAGTCAGCAGCATATTTCATTTGTATTAATATATTTAAGCCATAATTCTATTTACATCTTGTTAGTTGACATCTTGTTTTTTTTACATAACATCGGAAGTCGTGCCGGCTTCCGGTTCCTGTTACATATAAACAATCTGGCAATTTGCCTTCCCATCAATAAATCTAAATCAAGAAGAATGCTGTTTGATATGTGAAGCCTATTGTAACGTTTCTCGATGTAATTCTTTAAATGACAAATAATTTTTTTTTGAACCTATCTTCCAAAGATGATTGACATTTATTTCTCTAAAAATAATTTCAAAGCTTCGATTTGTTCTAACAGTTTACTTTCAGCGATTAATAAAATAAGATTTATCATTTCTAGAATAACTTAGACGAGTCCTTTAGAAACAATCTGTTATTTATTCAAGCATGAAAAATATATATCTGATAACTTTTAAGTTGTCTTCTCAAATATATCTCAGTGTAAATATATTCTTAATTCTGTAATTGTTATTATTTCTTTAAGCAGTTTTAATTTGAAATATTAAATCTGTTTTTCCGATGATAAATTTACTCTCGGGACCTTGAATTCATAACATTTTAATTACTATTAATAATTTTTGTACTATTACCATTTTCTAATGATGCACTCAAAAATCCTCAAATATTTTAAATAATTTAAATAATTTTATTTTTTTTCAAAAATATAATCAGCGACATTTGACCTCTAGATACTCGTTTTCTTCATTTAGAAAATTAATTTAAATGGCTGATTTAGTTTCTTAAATCTAATCTAAAAATTTGAACTTTCCTTATTTCATTTCATAGATAACGTGATAATATTCTGAATATGTTCTGAGTAAGGCCGTCAACAAAATATTCGAGTTCAAAAGCTTTTACTATAGCTGTTATCAATAGATTTTTTGGATTGCATTTTGTTTTGTTTGTGTTTTCATCAATCAATGGTAAATAAAATTATTGTCTATTTCTTTGGGCAGAGAGTAATTCCTGGTTTATTGAAAGATGATCTTAACTTCATGACAATGTCCGACCATACAGAACATGTTTGAATTTGGAATTACTTATTTACGAATTCCTAATTATGAACGTCCAATGGAGGAATTATTCAAATACATTTTCTTTTTAAAACTTGTTATTTACAGAAAACTAAGAGTGAAATATTAGTGACAGTCTTTGGAAAGTGAAGGTCATCAAATCAGTCAGTTTATGTACCTTAATACCTCTGAATCTCTGGATGGATCTTCTTAAAACATGGTATGCAAATTTCTGAACGAGGGATGATCAATGTTTTACATTTGTAATCTTTTCAAAGTAGGTTGAAATCAAGAAATCACAGGAAGAAAGTTAAGAAAAACTCACATAAAATAAGTAAGTAAGTATTATAAAATAAGTGTGGATTTCTGTTGATGTCTTAAATAACGGATTCTATCATTTAAGTTAATCCATCTGTAAAAATTTATCACATAATGAGATTTTCGAGTCGAAAGTTAAAACAAAATTCGTCCGCTAACTTGAAGACAGATAATTTTTTTTTTCTTTTGGGGAAATTCATGAGTTTATCTTGGTCGAGGTGGAATCTCCAGCAGATTCATTTATTATGAGAAAGTTTTTTTTTCTTACTTAATCAATGTTTTTTTAAATAAAAATAAAAATAATATACTGTTGTTCATAAAAAAAATGTTTATTTAAAGTTCAGTTGTACTTTCCCTTTGGTTTGGTTGAATTATTTGTTGACTCATGAAGTTTAGGTATAAAATAATACAGAGTTTAAATTCGTGATTCAAGCAAATGATGGCAACTGTAAACCTTTTATTTCTTTTATATATTTCTTTTTCTAATGCACCTAAAATTCTGAAAATTTAAACATGAACTTGTGCAGCATCTAGGATTTATATTTTCTGTTTTCATTTTTAAAATATTCTTTAATTAATTAAATTAAAATTCAAAAACAGTCACTATTTTGGGTGGTTTACGAGGTATTACTCGATATTTTCACTAAAAAAAAAGACAAAACCCTTTAATACCTGAGACGACAAAAACCTGAAATGATAAAATAAATTCGTAAGACAATTTTTTGTAATAGCATTGTTATTTTACTTTCTTTGAGTTGAAACAGGCTTTCTTTGTACAAAGCAAGATAATTAAAAAAAGTCTTATTTAAATGAAATTGATAATAAAGTTCTGCATTTAAAGAAAAAGTTCCACCATTTATTTATCACTGATGATTTCAGTCATTGTGTATGTTTATAACATGTAGGTTTATTTCATGGATGTATTTTTAAGAAGCAGACTTTATCACAATCATAAATCCAGATAAAATTTAGTAAAAAATTCTCCAAATATTTAAATACAGAGAATAAATATGGTATCCTGGACCCAATGTAGTCACTTCCTCAGAGTTGTCCACGTGGAAAATAGGTTTAGACATAGTAAATGAGTTCAATACGATCATCCTTGAAATTACAATTGTCCCTTTGAATTAAAACTGGCTGGATTAAATGTTATCTGCGCTCCAACCAATACTAGAGTCCTTGTTAACAAGGTAAGCGTTTGAGTAGAAAATTGTAAGGGGTCGCGTTGTTTTGTGTTTACTAGAATTCTGGGTATTGTTTTATTCATAAATGCTCTTAAACATTATCAGTCTTTAAAAATTGATGAATTTCCTGATTTTCCGAAAGTAGCAAAAACTACTTCCCAAACTATCCGCTGATAAAACAGACTGAATAAAAGCTATTTTGCGAAATGTAATCACAAAATAAACAACAGTTCAGGACCATGGTTACTCAAGATAGAATTTTGTTTCCGCAGTGAGAAAGGTTTCTGTTGGCTAACGCAATGACGTCACCTGGCTGCAAGGTTGGATTGCAGAGCACTCGGATTTTTAGTGTAACACACAATAACTAATTCTCACTCAAATTAGAAGTTTTGAAGTACCAGTATTTAAATTCTTTCCCTATCGAAATATTGCCGTGCTGGCGTGGTCGTGCGGTCTCGGCGGCGGCCAGCCGTGGGGTCCAGTGCGCCAGTTCCTGGGTTCGAATCCCGGCAAGGGCATGGCTGTTTCAATTTCCTTTCCTGTGTTGTCCAGCCTCTTCTTCACTTTCTCTCTGGTCGGACGTCATTCCTTAATGGCGTCCTGGGGGAAGGCAACGGGAAACCACCCCCAGTATCTGTTCCCTAGTTTATCTACGGCTTCTCCTAGTGGTTCGCCCTTTCGGGGTCACTAGGTTCCGTAGACCGCTAACTTCGTATATACGAAGATCGCACATCATGATGATTGAAATATTATTTTTTGTAAGTCACTTACGATAATTTAGAAAAGAAACGGAAAAAAGGTTAAGTTTTAAATATTTTTTTTTCTATAATGCTAACACAACTTTACTTTCCTGGGCGCGCGGTTGGCGTTGTTGCTAAGACACTGGCCTCTCACTTCTGAGTTCCGAGGTTAGGTTCTCATGTGGGTTTCGTGATGGTGGACGATCCGAGCTGGGCAGGTTTTCTCTCCCGTTTCCCCTGCGAGTCTCCCACCATACTTTCTCAGTCTTTCTCTCCGTCTTTCCTCCTTTCTGTGGGTTGGAACAATAGATCTTTCAGATCGCAGTGTTTGGCTTTCCTGCCGCCCACATTCACCCCATGTAATAAAAAAAAATAATAATTTACTTTCCTTAAAAACATCTTTGGAAATACTTGTATTTGTATTTAAAAATATTAAATAAGGACGACAATAAATATTATAGTTAATAAATCAATAAAGTATTTACATATTTCACTTACATTTAGCGTTTACTTGATGATGCTAAGTACTTCTGCATCTTTCTGTGAGGCGCTGATGCAGCCTTTCGAAGTTTGTTAGGATATTAAATTATTATTATAAAATAATTTAATTAGTCATAGTTAAAGTGAGAAATAAAATAAGAATGCTTGAAAAGAAATTAATTTTTTTTTCTCTCTTTTTATTGTCTGACAAGGAGAGGTCATAGATTGTATGTTTTAGAAATTGATGCCCTTTTGGGAGACGAAAGTACTCATGAAGTACTTCAAAAATATACCAGGTTTTAGGGTCCAACACTCAAGCGTTTTGGATATATTTGATGATTTTGGGAGTGTTTTTCGTGTTTATGCTTAAAAGCTTCCTGTGTGATAATCTTAGCAGGATGTTCGGCGGTGGCTGAAGTGGTAACGTGTTGGCTCGGCAAGCAAAAGGTTGTTGGTTCGAGTCAGCTACCTGACAAATAATTTTTTTTTTTTTTTTTTTTTAAAATTTTTTTTTTTTTTTATCTTCAAATTTTTGCTTTTGCTTCTTTATTTCTTTTTCGTGTTTTTTCTAGTAAGCAGAAATAAAAATAAAATTAAAAATATATAAATCTGTTAACTTTTCTAATTTAAGTTACTCTCTGTTTAGAAAAATAAAATCTAATTGTCCTCTTTTCTTTGTCTTTTTTATTATTATTAAAATTGGAAGTAATTGAAGAAAGAGAGAAAAATTCTAAGCTTACTATGTGAAATTTACAATTAATAAAAATAATTTTTATCCCATTATTACTTCTTCCTTGTCTGTCTTATTCAACAGGCGCCTTTTCAAAATTTAGAAAATTTAAAAAAAAAAGAAAAGAAACTGAATTAGCATGTAAGACATGGATTAAAAAAAGTTTTTTTTTTAAAAAAAAAAAAAAAAAAAAATTGTCAGGTAGCTGACTCGAACCAGCAACCTTTCACTTTCCAAGCCAACACGTTACCACTTCAGCCACCGCCGAACTTCCTGTTTCGACTATCACATAGGAAGCTTTTAAGCATAAACACGAAAAACACTCCAAAAATCATCAAATATCTCCAAAACGCTTGAGTGTTGGACCCTACAACCTGGTATCTTTTTGAAGTACTTCATGAGTACTTTCGTCTCCCAAAAGGGCATCAATTTCTAAAACATACAACCTATGACCTCTCCTTGTGAGTGAAAGTGGCTTAATATTTGAATATGCAAATGAAGGATTGACGTTTACGAAGTAAGACGTCATAAAGAGGGAAAGTCGACTTCTGTAAAGGGTCATGTGTGTTAGTTGGCGAGTTATTCAGTTGAACTGTGAACATTGTCTTGTAATGAGTGTGGGTTTGGAACCTGCAGGCTGGAGTCTTGTGTCTCGTAATGTGTAAAACAATACAAATTAGAAGAAGGCTCACAATATTCTCAAGAGATTTGGACTTTGTTAAAATAAGAAGTCAACGCCATGAATCGACGAAGTCAGGTGATTCGTTTAGTACGAAGTTGAGAAGACTGCTTATATTGATTGAGCGAAATCAATAGAAGAATTTCGTATTCATTTCTGGAACAGTTTATTCCAAACTAAGAAACACGAAGCAAGTGTGACTTAGGATATTTATGAATTTGTTTAGTTGTGACCAGTCGAACGGAGACAAAGTTAGTCGAAGTGGGATATGCCGAACGCGCATTGGACTGAGTCATCAAATGATAAGGAATGTTCGAGAATTTCTCAACTGATAAGTATTGAAATAATTATTAAGAATCCTAAAGATTAGTGAATTGACTTTTCAATTAAAGGAAGCAAGTATTGGCCATTCATAAGATTATTTCGGTTAAGATGAAAACCTGGAATAACGGAAGAAGCCAGAAAGTAATTCCAGTGAACTGACTGAATTACATAAAGTAATTATACCTTTAACAACTCTAAAAGGATTACCCAAATACGGAGAAGAATACTAATTATTATCTCCACAAGGAATTAAGAAAAGTTTCTTTGATATCCCAAAGTTCAAGCGCCGTTAGTGCAACATCGTTTTCGCAACGATTTGTGGGAAGCACGAATCAAGTGATTAGTCAGCGAGCGCCATGTTAAACTACATCATTGAGAAGAGGTTCAGTGCAACAAATCTCAAGTGTGCGTCTGGAAACTGGACGGACGATATTACTACGAAAGGATATCAACGCAGTTGTTTCGCCGAGGTGATAATCAAAGTGTCGTCAACGAACTGTAAGTAATTAATTATTTTATCATTCCATTTTGGAGGGTGCAACTCTAGTGCATTGAAGAAGGATACATTAATTTATATAGTTATCGACGAAGTGCCTTGGAAACGAACAGTTACAATAGTAAACGCTATTGTAAAAATTAATAATTTCACACTAGGGGAAAAATAATAGTGAAAAGCCAAATAATTAATTTTAATTAACTTTGTTTGGAATATGAGGTTAGTTAGTTTTCCATACAAGGTTGAATCAACCATTAAAGAGCAATTAGTGTAATATTACTCAAGACAATTGAATTACCAAATTTATGTTATTTAGATATCACACTAGAGTAAAGAAACGCCATAATATAATTCAAACAAGTGATAATAGAAAAGCATTTATCATATGATAGTAAATTATAGTGTTAGTGAGATTAACTCTCGCGTGTGTGTGATCTTAGATAATAGTGAATTATAGCGCTTCTGATTATACTTAATGCTTATCAAGTAGATATACATTGCAGTATTATTATTAATATACGTTAGGACAGTGGAACAAAGAACTGTACCTGATTATAGAAAGCATCAAATATTGTACATAAGGCATTGTATATTTCATGGAAAGAAATTTTAAACACATCAAGAATAAATCATGTTACGATTTTATTTTCCCATCTCCTATTTTCTTGTTGCGTCTCTGTGTTTTGATATGCGTACTGCAAATATTCGCAGCAAAGTTTTTATTTATTGTTAAACCATCGTATTCTTAAAAATGTTCTTGTGCATGAATAGATTTTCACAATTTCGTGTGCAAGATCAGGAAATTTTCTGCTAATTTCACAGCAAAGTTTTTTTTTTTCTTTTAGGACATTATTTTCTCATGAAAGAGAATGGATTCCATGCATTTGAATAAATGTCAGCTTAATCTGACTTACCTTTTGAAGCCAATCTGGGAATGGAACTAATAATCCTCCTCATGAAAGGGTTTCTATCCATTCCTATTGTCTCTTTAGGCAAAGTCAGTTGTTCTCCTGTTGGAATTCCGAGGAAACGATCGTATGGTCTTCCGCGGAAGGTGAGATATCCAGCCAAATATCGGAATCCTTCAGAAGAACAATCTGAGCCAACATTTGCTGGTGTTGAGGCAGTTGCATCCAGAATTACATCTCTCATTTCATTTTTGCCGTCTACCATAGATAATGTTTTCATCATATATGGTAAAACATTGTTGAATACTGATGATGTCAGGAAACTAGAGTTGTCATCAATGGCAACAGAGTACTTGTTTGTGAACTGAATGTGAGAAGTGTTCATCCCTAAAAGTAAAAGACGGATACGGCTTTTCACTTCCGTGGGTAAAGGAAGGTCATAGAAATGTCCGAGTCCTCTGATCTGAGATAAAAAAGGTTCTAGGAAATCCTGATTTAATCTGGCAATTAAAATATATTTTACATTTAATGAATTTAAATCATTTGAAAGTCCAAGAGTGATCTGATGGAGGTCAGAAATCCTTTCTGGAAGGGAAGCAGATGCTTTGGTTTTCCGACTCTCGTACGTTCACAAACTGCTGCAAATCTCTAAGAATGCTTTCCTGTAGGTCTTTGTGAACTCCAAATACGCAGGCTATGGGTCTCTCATTATTAGATACTCTGGAATTCATTCCGTCGAATGAATAATTTACAAGCTTCACAAAGTCCGAAGTCTTTCTTGATTCAGGCATAAGATAATGAATTGCCTGTGCTGTGTGGTTACTAAACAGTTGTGTAGCTTAAATAATGAAATGATGCCTTTTTCTACCTTTCACGTTCAGATGTTGCATCGAAATTTGGGGGAAATTTTCATTTTCCCTCAGTCGAAGAATAGAAACCTTTCTATAAAACATTTATCAAACTTGCAGTTATCAGGTAAAAGAAATCCATCGTCTAGAAAATGATTTCGAAGCAGCTTTATTAGATAAGGAACGTCGGCAAATACCCGTACTCGCTTTCTGGAATCTGCAAGATTTGCAAAACAAGTATTTACTAAATAGGTCCTTTTTTTGAGGGATTTCCCAATCCGGGATGAGATATTATCTCGATATTTCGGCCCAGTGCCTCCGGCTTTCTTCTGGAGATGTATATCAATTACATCAAGATGAGTGCAGAGCTAACAACTTCCGTTGTTAGTTTCTTGGATTAATTTCTCATGTTGTTTGTTCCGAGCAACTGGACCAGATATATGTATATGGAGCACATGTGTATATATATATATATATATATATATATATCCCGAAGAAGGCCCGAGGCAACAGGCCGAAATATCTCATCCCGGAATGGGGAAATCCCAAAAAAATCCCAAATAAATTGTAAGGTCAGGGCTCCCACAAAGGAGGGGTCAGTCGATCCCTCAGCACCGGAGCCCCGGTCGTCCAGGGCTGAGGTTTTAGCCAAAAAGAAAATATGTGAATTATGTGAATCACTTCGAGACTTTATTAAATTCAAGCTTACATTTTATATAAACAATTTTTATATAATCTAAGATTTTGACGATTACGTGGGAGAGTGTCCGTAACTGCATTTCGTACCTGGGCCCTGAATTTTATGTAGGGGGCTTGTGTAAGCCTGTACAGTAAGGACAGCAGTTGAGGGAAATAACAAAATTTTGTTAAAATGTACGAGATTGCCAAGATTCTCTTCCAAGCAGATAGATTGTATTATTCCATTTTTTTCCCCTTTTGAATTAGGTCAGTTGTATCTATCATCGGAAGTCTGAAAACTCAAGAATTCTCGAATCCTATTTTTTTTTTAGACAACAATTTTGTTTTTGACGTTAGTATTTTTTTTTATTTCTAAATTACCCAATGTGTGCATACTGTCTTTCTATCTGTAATATAAAAGAGAATGTGTGGATGTGTGTGGATGTCTCTGTTCAAAATGTTTAGCATATTTCCCAACATTACATACTTGATATTTCGCGTATGGGTAGGATCCATACTGTAGACCACGTAAAAACTGTAAACATAGCCTTTTTTAATTTTGGAGGGAGGGGGGATGAAGTGCTAGGCGGATTTTGAAAGCGATACATATGCACCTGGAGACGACAATTGGAACTACAAAATTATTGTTTTCAGTAATTGTAACTAAAATATTATTGTGCATAATAAAGCCACATATTAACTGGGAGGCAAAAACTACAATTATCGGGTGTAAACGGGAGGGCGGTGAGGGTAAGGGAAAACATTGTTGAAGGATTCCATAGAAGTATCCTTCAACAATGTTTTCCCATAACCTCACTCTGTTTTCGGGATAGCTACAGATTTTCGCTTTAATTATAGATTTGTAATGATCACTTTATTTCCGAATTGGGAAAGGTTTGAAGTGATTGGGGTGTGGAGAAAGGAGTGGGAAGTTAGGAAGTTCGAGTTACGAAATTCTTTAAAGATAAAATTTCTTTGTATCTAACACATGATTTTTGTATGAACTAAGAAAGTTCCGAAGTGATATCACAATTTCAATTTCTTCCTCATCTACTTCAGAACAACTCTTTTTTGTAACCCGTACATAGAACGGGTACTAGGCTAGTAGAGATAAAAAGCTGTAATTAATGGACAAAGAAAGTGATCAAATAAAAGAAAAATTGAATCAAAACAGTTAACGAAATCTAATTTAATTTTAAATTGAAAGAAAAAAATCTTCCTTCCTTCCCTCCCCCTCATTAAATGAACATCGTTTCAGATGTAATTAGTGCTTCAGGTGGTGGCGCTTTGTTCTAAGTTATTCGAGAGACACGTGGAACCTCCGCTCTGCCAAATAGGAAGGATTTATGAACACATTTCTATTAGACAGAATTAATGAGTAAGTGATTGGTTTGATGAATTGAATCGACGATAAATTAAGAAGTGATTCTGTTACCTATTTGGGAATGGAAACAGTCAACAAACTGAGACAGAAGAGAAACACTGCCTTAGCAGATTAATAGAAGAGTGGATTATTATGAGAAAGAGAAATGGTGATATTGATTACAAATATTAAGTGGAAATTAATTCAGATGAATGACAATTTCGAATTTAAAGTATATTTTTATTACTGGAAGACTTTTATTAATAGTGACATAGAAGCCAAATGGAACAGTCAAACACCTTACAAAGGCAAGGGTGTCTTTATTTCATTTGACTAATGAAGGGAAATTAATAGTGACTAATAAAGAAACAGAGAACTAAGTAAAAAGTCTTAAAAGTAACTGTCAGTTGCCTGTAGAGAAAGGAAAGAGGCTGATAGTATGATCTAAAGATACAGAATAGAGCAGCCAACAGGTTGCGGCCATTGCAGTCTTGGAGGTAAGAAACATCTTTTAGTAAAAAATAGAGTAAATTCGCTGAAAAATGTAGAAAACTTTGTTGAAAAATACAGAATTAAGAGAATCACTAAAGTGTATAATTCAGAATGAAGAGCTGTCAGATTAAAAGATATTAAATAAAAAAACTGAAAGGTTTATTTACAACATTAGTTCGAAGGTTGCTTTTTTTACTTTGTTTTCTAACTGTAGTAAAATTAAATTAAATCGTTTGAAATTAAGACGCGATGATGGTTTTAAGTTTGTTCTCTAAGAAAATAAAGATACGAAATAGTTCAATGGGATTTTGCATCATTTATCGTAATTGATTGTTTTGGAATTTGAAAAAGTAGTTTTATCATTTTGGGAGTAAGTTTTAGAATTCAGTGGCAGCCAGATAGTTTTCAGACTAAATAACTCAGTAAACAAATATTATTAAAAACAAATTATAAATTGTAATTAAGTAGTTGTATAGTCTGTTTATCTGAACTTTGGTTTAAATCTATTTTCTTTTCGGAGGGAAGTCAGGGAGGAGTCTTAGTTGATACCAAGATAATTAGAAAAAAATTAAAAAAGAAGCTTTTATTTTGTCTATTTCTTTCTAGAGATAGCATAAGAAATTATTTATCGATTATCAAAATCGTTAAATCAATTTGTTGAATCCTGTCTAAACATTATTTAATGGATGATATGTATTTATCCTTGGATTAAAGGGAATCAGAGCTTACACTGATCAGTTAATCCCTTCAATGGATTTCAATTGAGTATAACTTTAGCTTTTAGAAAAGGAAATTCAACTTTTTCATTATCAAGAAATTCTACGAATACACGTTAAACGTCTTTTTTATTCATGTATTGGAAATACTTTGTATGTGCAACAATTTTGAAAATATTGTTCAAACAGGAAACAGTTTTCAATTATTTTCATGATACTAAGTAACGGCAAATTTTAATGTTGAAAAATTTATCGGTGAAACGGGAGATGGGGGTACAAGCCTTCGAGGTAATGGCCGCTTTTGGAACTATTTTCTGAATCGGAAAAAAATTAGAAAGGGCCAAAATTTTTTCGAAATTTACCAAAAGATAAATCCTGCAGCTGAGCAGACCTAACTTAACGGAACCTACAGCTAATCTGAATCAACGATTCGGTCCATCGGACCTCATTAGCATGTAAGTTGTTTCTTAGGTTAATTAATGGAAATAACAGTTCGGATCGTTCCGCCACGTATCCTTCCGAACACTGCGATTGGCTTGTACCCTCTTCTCCGTTTTAGCCAATTTATCAAACAGTTCGCTAACATGATTTCGCAAATTAATTGATGGATGCGATACCAATGAATCACAGCAAAATGAAACTGACAAGTGAGCTATATTGTTTCTCGATTCCATTAGGTTAGGTCGTCAAAAGAGGAATGTTGAGGAAATTTCTACAATGTTATCAATGCAACTAAAGTGGCTTTCGTTTGTTGTTAACGTATTTGAAAAATATGACCCTTTTTTTTTTAATTTGCTAATGCGTACAATGAAGGGTTAAACTTCAGAATATTTTATCCCCAATGACCGCCCACTGTGGTGACTTGGTGCATACTGTTATCTCAAGATCGCAGTTAGCCAGATGATAGTTAATTTTTGTAGTAAAAGATCGTAAAAAAACATTTTGAAATAACTACTTTTTTACTACGTAATTGTTCGTTTGACATTATCCGCTTTGTTCAAAATAGAGCGATGGCAGCCGGCTGTTTTCGGGCAGCCATTGGGGTACCCTATTCTGAAGTTTAACCCAATGATGTTTTCAATCTTGTGTTTTAATATACTTCGGAAAAACTCTAAAATCACTGAAATTTAAGCAATGTAAGCTATTTTTTTTTTTTTTTTTTGCATCAAAAAACATTAGATTTTGGAATTTGAGTAAAACCAAAAAAAAAGTGGAAGAAAGATAAAAAGTAATGCTTTATCTGCAAAGTAAAAAAAAAAAGAAATATAGATCAAATCCTCACAAAACATTTCTTTGATTACAAAGAACCAAATACTTTTTTTTTCTTTTTCTTTTTATTTTAATTTGTGAAAATAATACAAACGCAAAATTTTTTTTTTAGTTTCAGTTACAAATTTTGTTGAATATAAACAGTAGGGACTTTTCTATTCAAAAAGAAAATTCTCAAATTTGAAATCCAGTTAATTTTAATTATATTTAAACTCGTACAAATATTAAGAGATTTAATAAGTTTATTATCCATTGTTTAAGATGTTGATAAAGTCCATTGCAATCATTGCAATATTTTTATTTTAGATTTTGTTTAATCTTTTCGAGATAATTTCTCAACAAGAACTCTATTGGTAAAATTTTCAAAATTAAAAGTAGTTTGTTTCTAAATGTATATGCAAAATTCGAAGAAGACTTAGGCAGCGGTTCTTAAGTCTTTGAGAGAACAAACACCCAAACCAGTACTTTATTAGAAAAGTACAGTAGAATTTCAGAAGCATCTTTTTTCCAATGGTATATTGATTGTATATTGATTTTATTAAAAATTCGTAGTAATTGAACAATGAAATATATTAACCCTAAAAGCAAGTGACAAAGTTGAATGGTTATAAACACTACAAACACTTAAAAATATAATATTTATAAATATATATTTCCCAAAAACCTGAAATAGCTGAACATTGTATTAATAAGGGTCATTACATGAATAATGAAGTCAAAATTATGTATGTTGAAATAGAATCTAAAACAAGAAATTTGTTGAAACCATTTGTATTAGAAATACTTAAGAGAGGAATTTAAATAAGAACGATGGAGTGGAAGTAAATCAGAACTTAGTAAGAATGACTAATAATTTAATAACTGGTAGATGTTTACGTTTCCGTAACAATGTGAAATGTGAAGAATAAAATTTGTAATTACAGTTATGTTGGATTGTTTTAATAAAATTTTTTTTTTTTTATATATAATCGTTTCAGGCCAACTAAGGACCACATTAAGATAACTATTTTCTTCTCTCTTCCTTCCTCTTTCTCCAAAACTCTTTCATCCTTTCCGAATGGACTCTTTTCCTTTCATCCGACCATTTGGCTCCAGTTGTTTTCCTTTTCCCTACGTCTTCCTGAAAACCTTTGAACTTCTTAACTTTTAGTCTGAATTTGTCTCTGCTGAGTAGGGCCTCCCGATCAATCTGCATTTCAGTCCTTTATTGCTTTGCCACTCCATCCATTTTTTTTGTCTGTTTTCCTGTTTTGGAAGAAAGTATGGATTTTCTTTGTTAATCTATCTGCATCCATTCTCTTTAAGTGCCCATAAAGGGTAACACGTCTTTTCCTTATCTCATCCGTTATTCTAGGGCATTGCAAGTAAATTTCTCTATTTGGTCTCAAAACCCAATCGCCATCTTTATTCTTGATTGGACCTAATATTTTTCGCAAGATTCTTCTTTCTTTCTTTTCCAAATCTTCTAGTGCCATTTTGCATCCAGTTAGTAATAGTGTTTCTGACCCATAAAGCACTTCGGGTTTTACAACTGTATTATAATGTCTCAAACTATATCTTCTTAAAATGCCAAAAATTTAAACATAACTAACATCTTATAAATAACTTCTTAAATACACAAACACCTATGGCAATATTTCGACTTTTATTTTCAAAGCCTTATTCATGTTCATTTTAGGATAAGGAGACGTTTTCTCCTTTCCAAAGGCATGAATAAGGCTTTGAAAATAAAAGTCGAAATATTGCCATAGGTGTTTGTGTATTTAAGAAGTTATTTATAAGATATTATAATGTCTCAATTTAACGGCTTTAGATAAACATCTTTTATTGTACATATTTCTTACTTTCATGTATGCTCTTTTCATTTTTTCAATTCTAATTTTAATTGCTTCTTTTTCACTTTTAAGATTTATATTTTCACCCAAATATTTAAAGTTATCCATTTTATCAAAGGTTTATGTAAACTTTAACAATTCATTTCTTATGTTCTCATGCTCGTTTATACAAATTGTTATTTTTATCGTAACTTATTGTAAGATTGTGGTATAAACTTTGACAATTCCATAATAATGTTTTCTTGCTCTCTTCTACAAATTGTTACTTTATCGAAACAGCTGTATACTTTTTAGTCTTGATAAAGGAAACGTTAAATTATTCTTCTC
>JAFIDM010115715.1:0-14703 GCA_023159025.1 Thereuonema tuberculata
TTATTTGATATTCTTTACTTGAAAGTCACGAGAATAACCAAAGATTACATCAAAATTGTTATAAAGTGAGAAGAGAGCGATTCTAAATTATAAATTTTTATAAAACGTAATAAGTATTAAAAATTAATAAAATTATAAGTATTTTCCTTTTCATTTCATTTTTGATTCCTTTTAAAATATCTATACAGTGGAAACTCGATTACCGTCCCTCGATTAACCTTCACTCTCTGTTATCCGTCATCGATCGCAAAACTTACTTCTCTGTAAAATACGGGACATTGCCGCGAAAAAAAGCTCGAGCCTCGAAGAAAAAGAAGAAGATGACTGAATACAGCTTCAACATATAAACCTTATTATCTAGTAGGCCTACTGTTTTTTGTTTCTATTATTATTAATATTATTTGTTTGGTGTTTGACGATATCTATTTGTTAACGATAGATTTTTCTTTGTATTAATTTATTGTTTGCCTTTCCTCCAAAACCAGCATCGAAATTTCGTTTCTGTACATGTTTATTGCGAAATTTCTGTTATCCGTCTATTCGGTTAACCGTCACAGTCCCCGTCTCGAAGGTGACGGTTAATCGAGTTTCCACTGTACTTTCGTAAGTTGTAACTAATCAATATATATCTTCATTCTTTCCTTAACTGATTCCTTTCTAAGATAGTTGCAAAAGATTTTGCTTAGTTTTTTGGAAATATGCATTTTTGCCCATTCAAACATTTCAGTCCTTAATTCAAATTTTTATAAACATGCAGAATTTTTCAATTAGGAAAATAATACTTCATGCCTAATTTAAAAAGGAAAAATTGCAAAATTATTTTCAAACGTTCTGAAATGATGCCTTTTACGTAAAATTTCCACGGAATTTTTGAAATAAAAATAAAACCAGTGGAAGGTCATTTGTGTTTTCATAAATGTACTGAAACTATCTCGCCAGAAATGACTGCGAAAAATTGCAAAATTATTTTCAAACGTTCCTAAATAATGCTGTTTGACCTAAAATTTCCATTAAGCATCATTTTCATTAAGCTTTCTTTGTTATTTTAAATCAGCAGTAACATCAAATTAATATATCACCCATTCTTGAAAGGCGTTTCATTAAAAGACAGAAAATTCTGACAAAATAATACTGGCCGTCTTATATTAAACTAATCAGCCAATCTTTTTAAGCAGAAACTGTAACTTGAACTTACAAACTCCATTACTTCGTCTTCAGTCCAACTAGCAACGACTGCATCAAACAGTAAATTTGGTCCTGGGTAAGGATTTTTCGCTTTGTTTCTATTTCCATCCATTCCACCTTCTTGTAGAGACGCCATCTTTATTTCAATTCCATTCAACGTCTCTTAGATGGATGTAGGTTTAATTTTTTACTGATTTAAGCAAAGATTAGCATTTGGTAATTATATGATTCGTAAAAAAAGTCAATAATCGTCTCTGAGGAATAACAGTCAAACCTCATTTCATTTTTTGCAGGCGTTCATCTGGGTTTCTTTTACACTGCTCGTGCTACAATCAATCCTATTTTAACCAGCAATGATGATGAAATGATGCTTTATGATGAAGTAGTTCATTTGTATTCGATATATACTGAATGAGCAATAGTCAACGTTTTGCAACGAATCTATAATAAAAGAGAAAGAAAATAAAACATTCAGGAATATTGTTAAGTGAAAAGTATAGTAGATGTAGAGATGTTTTGTATTACAGTAAACAAATGTATTTGATTGAGAAATCCATGTATTGATATTGGTGTTAATTTTATAGCCCGAAATTCATCGTTCAATGAAATTTAAACAGAGAACTGCTATCTGAAATAATGTATTAATGAAAAGAAAGCAATGTATATGGTACTTAAATAAGGTATCATTGTTCGCCTATCTTCGAGAATCTCGCATGGTAAGGTCCAAACATAGTAGTTTAGAAAGACAATACGTAGTTTACACATACGTATTGATGAAATTTTTAATTTTGCTTTGAAATTAGCATTCATTGATTGTGATAACAGCACTTTAAGGTTTGGATTTGGGATATACTGTATATTTCGAAATATACCTTTTTTTTAAAAAAAAATACCGTCATTTCGTTATTACTATCACAAGCAATACAGTATGCCTTATGGAAGGCCATCACTCAAAAATAAAATAAAAATAAAAATATTTATTTAAAATTTAAGGAGTGGTTGGGCACACTAAAACAAACATTCTTGTCAAACAATGTATGTCCGCAACTGTCGCGTTTTCGCGATAGAGGCCGCGGTTTGTTCGTTGACCAAAAGCCCAAAGAATGAGAGAGATTCCTTACTGGTAAGTGTGTGGTGTTGTAGCGTGTGCATTTGTGTTTGTCCAGACATGAGCATTGGGCACATTAAACACTTCTTCACATGTAAATAATTCTTGATCCGTGAAGAGGACATATGCTGCAAAATCCGACTGCACTGAACTGTTATATAAACCAGCGGCAGAAGTCTACGCACCGAGAATAATCCTCAGCGTTCAATGCGTGAAGTCTCTGTAAATGGAATGGGTGTAATTGCTCCTGGTGCAAATTTCCCCATGCGGTGGTTTGCTTCACATTTTCCCTACACATTTTCCCTCTAGTGCTTTTGTTGGACGATCCTCAACCTGTCATAAAAAGGAAATGCAACAAATGCGGACATACATTGTTTGTTTTAGTGTATCACCCATTAAAGTCTGTTCTATGAATTTAGAAACACCCTGTATATATCTATGTTTATTTGTTGAAACAGACTCTTTAGATTTTAATGAACTTTTCTATTTCACTAACTATAGATGTTCTCTTTTTTTATTTTTACATACTTAAAAAAAAGGTAGTTCTACTCATAATAATTTATAATCACTGCTTCATTGAGTTCATTGAGTTCAAAACAAGATTTACTTGTAGATATTTTCACGAGTTACGTAGTGCCTACGGTAGAGGACCACTTCGGTGATGACTATAAGCTTAACTCTGCTATCATAACAATGCTCCATTGTCATAAAGTTTAAGTCTCTGAGGGAATGTTCGTGAATAAGAGGCATCCCGAAATTGACTGGTCTGCTCAGAACTCCATCGAACACTTACGGGAGAAATTAGATCGTCGACTTCGCTCCAATGTCCCACATATTGACCTACTCTAACTACAGCTCTTCTGGAAGAATGGGCGGTCATTCATCCAGAGATGTTCAGGCACTTGGTAGAAAGTCTTCCTGGCAGAAATAAACTCAATTTTGTGCTACACAGAAATTGCAGGAGGGTCAATCAACTATTCTTTGTATCTAATTGTGTCCCGATCACAAATTTAGTAAACATTTTTTTTTGGAAATAATTATTGGACTTTATTTTTACCTCAAAGTATTCTTAGATCATTGATCAAACAGTGACCTATATTAGTTTAAATACGAATATTTTGGCATTTTTACAGTAACTTAGGGGACAATGTTTCCCCGCGAGTATTTGGTTTCCTTCAGAGACTTTGCAAACTCCCAAAGCGAATATTTTAATATTATTAAATATACAAAATATATGTTAAATAGTAGTAACTGATAGTAAGGATATGCGACAATGATAGGGAAAATCCGAAATATTACACAATAAAGTACGTTGTGTGTTTTGTTTGTCCCGCAGTACCGAGCCGGCGTTAGGGGGTGGCGAATGGGGCGACCGCGCCTGGTTAGAAGAAAGAGGATAAAATAGGATTGTGGTTCTTTTTTTTTTTTTTTTTTTGGTTGTTAAAATAGGATTGGCCAGGGCCCCGCAAAATTCATCTCGCCCGAGGCCACGCTTCCTCCTGGCGCCGACCCTGCGCAGGGATAGTCACGCAGGGGACAAATTACCACCATAATCTCACTAAATAAAGCAAAACATTACTCTTCATATTAAAAAAGTGCTCTATCCGTTATCTTAACTGAAACTTCTTTCACTAATCTTTAAAATGTGCTGCGTAGGAAGTCAAGATTTTCGATTTTTTTTTTTTTTTTTTTTTTTTTTTTGTTATAAAGTCATTATTTTGTCGCTCTCATTTAGTACAAAGAATAGTTGACAGGAAAGAAAAAATTAAAATTCTGAACAAAGGGACTAATTTTTTCTTAGTTTTGGTACACAGCTATCGGTTTAGATCTGAAGTCGGAACGAATGCAAGTGACCATGTACATTTCAACGACAATCTGAAGCTCGCAGCTCACCATGTATTCTCTAATAAATATATTTTGTGGCCTATCTTTCAATTCTTTTTTTTTTTTTTTTTTTTCAAAAAATTAAGATCGGATCCAAAGAACTAGTAATTTAAATTGATTTTCAACAAATGTTGAACGTTATTTTATAAAACAACATTTTTACATTAACAACCACATATCCTTTAATTAAAAGGTTTAGAAATTTTCCGTTAATATGTTCTTGAGATTTTTAAGTGTTTTGTTATATTTCCTGCATCTCAATGCTCAAAATAATAAAACAATTAGGGTAATAAACAGGCCGCGCGGTTGGCGTTGTTGCTAAGACATCGGCCCCTCAACTCTTGAGTCCCGAGTTCAGTTCTCATGTGGGTTTCGTGATGGTGGACGATCCGCGCTGGGCAGGTTTTCTCGGGGTTCTCCCGTTTCCCCTGCACTTCTCCCACCATACTTTCTCAGTCTTTGTCTCCATCTGTCCATATTTCCGTGGGATAGACCAATAGACCTCTGGTCGCAGTGCTTGGCTGCTGCCACCCACTTTCATTACGTAATACCAAAAAAAGGTATTAAACAAGTTAGATATTGAAAAAACTTTCTGCTATTGTTGGACATATTTTGTTTTTCAATTAAAAAATTGCGGAGAGCCAACACACAAGACTAGTTAAAAACACTATATACAGTTAAAACGTTCACAACCGGTTTCGCCTCCAATACGAGGCTTTGAGAAAGAAGAGCACTTGCGTCGAGAGAAATGGACACGTGCTGAATATCGCTCCATAGTTTTTTTTTAACTTTTACGTTTATCACGGTATTGTCTAAAGACACAAATATAAGACATCAAGTATTAATAATGAGTGAGTACAACAAGTTAAAGATTAAATGCGCAGCTTGTAATAAGTTGTTAAATAAGGCTGAAATAAGATGTCTCGCATGTAGCGTGGAGCAACACGTTGCTTGTGCGAAGAACGAATATGCAAGTACCGACTCCCCCGGAAAAATAAAAATTGGAAATGTGACAAATGTAAAAAGATTACAATAAGAAACAGAAGAGATGAGAAAGACCTAAATTCAACAGAACAAAGAATGGAATTAACCAAACAGGCCAATGCGGAAATAATTACACTTTCCTTAGAGGAGAATATGGATGAGTCCAATGTAAGTGTTGACAAAAGCCTAGGTCAAAATATTCTAAAAGAATTACTAGAAATTAAAAAAATCTATTGAATTCGTTAATTGTCAATACGAAGACATTTTGGAACAGTTACATGTATTTCAAAATACTCAAAAAGATCTAAATAGTATTTTTAAAAAAATGGAAATTAAAAATACCTTAAAAAGAGAAAATTCGAAAATTAGAGGATTCTATTAATGAATTAGAAGCACAACAAAGAAAAAAATAATTTAGAAGTAGTAGGAGTCCAAGAGAAAGTCAATGAAAATTTAGAAGAAATACTGTATAATATTGCAAAGGAATTGAACATTCAAGACCCCCTCAATCAAATTGACGCAACCCATAGATATGGAAATATAAGGAGAAATAAATTCAAGCCAATAATAATTAAATTTAAAAAAAGAAAGGATAGGGAACTGTGGTTTTCACAACAGAAACTTAAAAATTTAACAAATGAACTAATCTTTATGTAACAACAATACAGAGAAAAATCAATATTAATGAAAATCTTACTCAGAATCTTAAAAATTTCCACTGGAAAACAAAGATGGAAGCTAGATCAAAAAATTCTAAATTTATATAGATTAACAACTATAAAATAACTTGTAAGAAAAAAATGAATTTGAATTTGAATTTATTCTTCTAAAATCACAAAAAATATTTAGTATATATTTACAATAATATCAATTTTCTCTCTTCCCCCTTTTCCTTATTATAAAAATCTACCCAAAAGACGTATTATAAAATACTAAACAAAAAAACTTAATTATTTAGAAAAAAATGAAAATTCTAAAATTATACATATAAAGTGCGAGGACGTTATAAAACACATAAATATCTCATGGCGGATACAATTATCGAAATTAATTATAAATAAATGCTTGAATATAATCTAATATTATTTGAAATGGAATGAATAACTATCTTTGAATAAATTATGACATAGCCGATTGATTGATATAAAAGTGAAGGCGTTGCCTCGTTCTGGCAGTGCTTAAAGATGAGAATTAAGGAAAGTTAGAATCGCTGAGTTCCCTTTTAAAACCACCAGAGGATAGAGTGGAAACGCCCGAACACTGTCAGATATCTACGTCATGCGGCAACCCTACGAAGGATAGAACATCAGGGGAGGAGAGGCACCGTGTGGAAATATTACAACGGAGAGAGCGAAATTTGAAATGAATGGAACGGCATTTCAAATACAGGAAAGGTTAACAGGACAGCCTTCAACGAGCATTGAGTAGAACTTCAAGAAACTGTGAGAAGAAATTACGTTATTATTAAAGCGAAGAGCCAGTCAAGAAAACTAAAGTAAAGTTTGAGTTAATGGAACAGTTCAATAACTGAATAGGGTTCAGTGCATTCAACGGAGAAGTGAATGTGAAGTTAAATTATTGCAAAAAGAATTATTGAAATAATTTAAGTTATTTATTGTGGAAAGATAAACTATTTTGTGCTTTGATATTAAACAAATATTCAGTAGGAATATTTTATGCAAGTGTGCGTAATAAAAGAAAGTGCTGCAGATATATATATTGGAAAAAAATATATATTGCTTATTATTGAATTAGTGCTTCAAGGTTATTCAACCAATAATTATTAGAGTAACTGATATTGCTTCAATTAATTACTGTTATTGTTAAAGTAGATAAGAATTATAATTTGTCGAGTTGACGAAGATAAAATTACTAATTGTGTGAATCATCGGGACGAAAATTCATCATTATTATTTCGATACGTGAAGAACGAATTATTGCAAGAAGATTGCTATTCGTAAAGTACTTTTGCCATTACGTAACGGAAGAACTTTTCATTATTACTCTTGTTACAATACATGGACTATACTTATAAAATATTTTAGAATCTTACTTCTATTATTTTATATTTCAATAAATCATTGAAATATATTCAAGTGTCTACCAGTCTGTGTTTCTCCTTCTTTCTTCGAATTTGGCCGACTATGGACCACGTGAAATAACTCATTAGTATTTTTCTAACTTCTTTCTTCTCTTCCAGTATTCTTTCATTCTTTCTCCATGTTGTTTCTTTCTTTCTTCCGTCCATTTTGCTCCCGTCTTCTTCTTTGCCTTTTCTTGAAAACCCTTGAATCCCCTGATCTTTTTTCTGAATTCTTCTCTTCTCTCCACCTCTTCTCCCTCTATTTTCATTTCTTCCATGTCTTTTCTGACCTTCTTGATCCATGTCATCTGAGTCTTGGGGTTTCTGTCGAAGAAGGTGAATAATCTCTTCGTCAGTCTACCTTCACTCATTCTTTTAATGTGTCCGTAGAAAGTCACTCTTCTTTTCCTCATTGTGTCAGTTATTTTTTCTGTTTTTGCGTAGATTTCCTTGTTGTTTCTCAGTTTCCATTTTCCATCTTCATATTTTGGTCCCATGATTTTCCGTAAGATCTTTCTTTCCTTTTTTTCTACCTCGTCTAATTGTAATGGCTGTGTTTAGTGCAAGGCATTCTGAGGCGTAGAGGCCTTCTGGCTTAATGACTGTATTGTAGTGCCTAATTTTAGCGTTTATAGATATGGACTTCTTGTTGTATATATTTTTTGTCAACTGGAATGACAGTTCCATTTTTCTTGCTCTTGCTAGGACCGCTTCTTTGTCAAGAGCGTTTGGTTGAATTATTTCTCCCAGGTATTTGAACTTATTAACCCTCTTGATTTTCCCATACTTTGTTGTGATCTGTCTTGGTGCATCTTTTCTATTGGTCATGTATTCCGTCTTTTCGTAAGATATTTGTAGTCCAGCCTTTTCTGCTGTCTCTTTCAGTATATTTATTTGTCTTCTTGCATCTTCAATGTTTTCCGCTAGTATTGCAAGATCGTCTGCAAAAGCCAGGCAGTCAATTTCCAAGTTATCTTTCTTTCTTTCTATTTTTATTTTCTTGATTCCTTCCTCTTCTATTCTTTTCCTCCACTCTCTCATTACTTTCTCCAGCACACAGTTGAAGAGCAATGGGGAAAGCCCATCTTCCTGTCTTACTCCTGTTTTCACCTCAAATGGTTCTGAAATCTCTCCCAAAAATTTTACTTTTGACTTCGTGTTTGTTAGTTTTTTTAGTGATCGCAATTGATTTGTTATCAGCTCCGAATTTCTTCAATATATTGAAAAGTGTGTCTCTATCTATAGAATCGTATGCCTTTTTGAAGTCCTCGAATGTCACATGAATGTCCTTGGATCTCAGTCTCCTGTACCTTATTATGAGTTTCAAATTTAATATCTGTTCTGCACATGATCTTCCCTTCCTGAATCCTCCCTGGTAGTCACCTAATTGTGGATCCAGTTGGGCCTCCAATCTGTTTTGTAAAGCTTTGGAAAGGATTTTGTATGTAACCGAAAGGAGTGAGATTCCCCTATAATTGTTGGCATCAGTTTTATCTCCTTTTTTGTGTTTAGGGTGGATCATGGCTGTTTTCCAATCTTCCGGTATTTCCTCCGTTTCCCAGATGTTTTCTATTATTTTATGTAGGCTTTTGACTGTTTTGATATCTACGCTTTTCCACATTTCTGCTATAATTCAGTCCTTTCCTGGAGCTTTATCATTTTTTAGTTCTCTAATAATCTGTTGGATTTTTGCTAGGTTCGGTGGCTTGGAGTTTTCAAATTTACATTTCGGATTTTGTTTAAGGAATTTTGTTTTCGGTTTTTCACAGTTCAGTAGTTTTTCGAAGTATTTTGCAAGTATTTTGCAGTTTTCTTGGTTATTCAGGGCTATTCTTTCTTTTTCGTTTTTGAAACATAGGTTTGGTGGTTGATATCCCTGAATGTTTTGCTTAAAGGCTTTATAGAATGTTCTTGTGTTGTTCCTTTTAAAGTCTTCATCTATTTGTTGTAGTTGGATCTTATCAAAATTCCTCTAGTTTATTCTTATAGTTTTTGCTGTTCGTGCTCTCTGTTCTTTGAATATGATGTAGTCTTCGTTGTTTTTGGTTGAGTGCCATTTTTTCCAGGTTTTAATCCTTCGTTCAAGGGCCTGGTCGCACTGTTCATTCCATCACCTGTGTTTTGTTTGTCTCGTGAGTGGGGCTATTTCCATTGATTTAGTCTTAACTATTTTCGTTTTAATTTCATCCCATTCATCTGATTTTATGTCTAATTTTTCTCGGAATTCTTGTTTCTTTAGCTTTAGTGTTTCTTTATTGATCCTCTGTATTGTAAAATTTTTGTTTCGTGTCTTTTTTGGGGGGATAAATTTCAGTTTTAGCGTTGTAAGGTAATGGTCCGTTTCTATGTTTGCACCTTTTCGAACTTTTACATTCATAATTTCTTTCTGGTTATTGAAAGAGATGGCGACGTGATCAATCTGGAATTCTCCCAAGCTGTGGTTTGGTGATTTCCATGTTTTTTGTTTTCTGGGTAGGTGTCTAAAATTTGTTGACATTAATTTAAGGTTGAAACCCCTGCACAATTCTATTAGTCTCTCTCCATTTTTGTTGGTTCTTTTGTGTGCGGGGTATTCTCCTACTGTCTTTTTGTATTTTTTTTCATTTCCAATCTGCGCGTTGAAGTCGCCTAGTAGGATCTTAATATTTTTTCTGGGGATCTTTGAGAGTTCATGTTCCAGGGACTCCCAGTACTTCTCAACCTTTTCTGGGTTTCTTTTGTTGTCTTCGTTAATGGGAGCGTGACAGTTTATTAGGGTATATGTCTTATTTGCACATCGTAGTGTCATGATTGCGATGTTTCATTTGGTGAGTAGAAGTCCGTTATAGAATTGATTATCTTCCTGCTCACGACGAATCCGTTTCCTAGGTGTGGTATATCCTTTCCCATTGGGTTTAGGCCTTTTTTACCCTTGAAGATCCTATATCCTTCGGATTCCATTATAATTTTGTCTGTGAATCTCGTTTCTTGGAGGGCTAGGATTCGGATCTCATATTCATCTAGTACTTTAATTAGTAGCTTTAGTTTTCCTGTTTTTAACAGTGAGTTTATATTCACTGTTCCAAAGAAGCATATTTTTTTTGTTTTGAGCTTCAAAGTTGGTGTTTCCTGTGGCTTTGGTTTGTTGCATGTTGTTTCGGGCTCTCCAGAATCCGATGGCCCGATTGCGCCGCCCTTTGCGACGGAGGATTCCCTGTTTAAGGTACCTCCTGGAGTAGTTCTATCTAGAGAAATTTTCATCATGTGTTATTTGAGAATTGTGTTGGGGGAAGGATTAGTATCCATTCCGAGGTTAAAACTGCAATTGTAAGTCCCAGAGTGATAGTTCATCCGCTCCTAACATGGAGAAAGCCGATGTTTGCAGCCGTTCACTATGAATCAGACGCTGCTTTCAAGTTTTGGTCCGCCCGGGTATTTCATTTCCCCGGTACCACCCATATCTGGGAGGCTTTCCCCTATCCGCCACCTGGGGAGGCGCCCGATGGAGGACTAGAAACCTCACACGGGTACCTGTGTGTGTTTATTATAAAAAAAAAAAAAAAAAAAAAAAATCAGCTCTTCTATATCATTACACCTCTCAACACTTTTCATTAAGAATTAAAATCAAATCTTCCTAAGATACAAAAAAAAAATATATTTAAATCAACTAGTCATTGGAGACACAAATATGGATATAAACAAAAAAACTCAAACTTATGATATAGGTAAATATTTACAAATCTTTTACAACCTAGGTTTGAAGAATCATTATATAAAACGACCAGAAATATAAATATATAAACTTCGATATCTAAAACAAGAATAGATTATTGTTTTCCGAAATTAAATAATTGTGAAATACAAGCAAATATAACTACACCAAAATGATAATTATAAAACCAAAATGATCAGAAAATCCCATTCAATTATAATTTTGATCATTTTGGTATTGGATATTTCTGATCATCATCATCTACAGCTTTTTCCCACACTTGTGAGGTCGCTGATGAGCCAGGCGCTCTTGCTCAATAATAATCGGTTTTACGGTCGGATACCCTTCCTGACACCAACCCAGATCAGAGGGTAACCCAAAGATGCAATAGAAGGCGAAAGAAACGAAAGACGAAGAAGGAAATGTATATGCAACAACTACGATATCTAAAACATGTATAAATCATTGTTTTTCGAAATTAAATAATTGTGAAATACAAGAAAGCAAAAATAATTATACCAAAATGATAATTATATTTCTGATCATTTTGGTATTTTAAAGGAAATTATCACCTCTACAATCACTAATACTGGTTATATAAAAAAATTTAAATCTCATAACCTTCCTTTAAATGAGGATTATTTTAATAATAAAATGTATAATCTTACTCAAGAAATAAAAATAAACTTACAATACAGATCCAAATAAAATTATAAATAAATAATTAAAAAAGCGAAAAAATATTCAAAAAGACATTCTACTATTAATTATATTCCAACTAATTGGTAATTCTAACTATTATAAAAAGTCATGGATAAACTCAGAAATTAAAACACATATAGAAGAAAAAAATTAATTATTTTAAAAAAGTAAGAATAACAAAACAAATAAGAAATATGGAAGCGAATCCAAAATTAAATGAAATTGGCTAAAAAAAATTTATTATAAAACAAAAAAAAAAAACCCAACTGTTTTAGAAATTTAATGAAGAATGATCCAAACCCTCATATTGCTATTTGGAAAATTTTAAACCAACATATTAACTACAAACCAAATAATAATATAAAGAATTCTTCGGAAATCCATAATCTTGTAAATAATTATGATATTAACGTACTTTTTAAAGATTAATAAATAAGAAAATAAGAAAATAAATAAGAAATAAAAATAAAAATTACAAGTAAATAAGTGTAAGAATAATTTCACTGAACATTTTAATATAGATTGTGATAACAATCATAGCCATCCCCCTGTCTTCCCCTGGTAAGTATGAGATAATCAAAGAAGAATCATTCCAAGCGGTTATAACAAAAAGTGATATTTTATTCCTTTTTGAATGAACTCATTATTTGATAGCGCGCTCCATTGTTGACGGAGAGAAGCTAAAAAAATGAACATTGAAATTTAATCTAGTAGGCTAAAATTAATGAGTTATTTTCTTTTTTCTCTGGCTCTTCTCTCATTGCGCCACACACACACAAAAAGGGAGTGATAAGAAACAATTTGAGTGTAGCCCCCGTGGTCTAATGGATAAGACGTCTGACTTCGGATCCAAAAGGCTGCAGGTTCGATTCCTGTCGCAAATGTTTCATTATAGGAATTTTTTCACAGGAAATTAACAATTGCGCCGGACAGATAGGAAGAGAAAAAAAAGATTTTAGTCATGTAGATTCGTCTGTACTCTTTCAACCGAATTATCAAGATATACAAAGAATTAGAATGAATCGAAAACATCATTATTCATCGGGATGTGACCTTATTAAAATTAAGGAAATAAAAAATTATAAGGAATTAATCTCGTTTCTTTTAGTTGAATGAATTAAAAATAATATATTTGAAGGAAATACTCAATAAACACAGTAAAAAACATTTTAAGTTATATATTTAATAAATAATAAAAAACATACATTAAATAATTAAAAGGGGATCCTTGGACAGTTTCAGAGGCGTCAAGTCCTCCATCGTCCTCAACGATGTTTTTTATTATTTCTTAAATTTATAACTTAAAAGGTTTTTTAGTGTGTTTATTGGGTATTTCTTTCAATTCTTTGTTTTGCCACACACGTTACATAGACCAAATAATATATTTGAAATATATTTAAAAAAAAAAAGAATTTTCGGAAAAATATATTTCTTTTTTCCTTTTTCAAGTTTGTTATCATTAACAATAAATATCGAGGTGTTACATTTCATATACACTTCCTAGACATAGAGTAGTTGTAAGCATTGACATTTAACCATTATTATAGTACAATCCATGATCATTATCTGAACAAAAGTATTTCTACAATTGTTTAAACTCTTCAATTTTTGCTGTTTTTTTTGTTGTTTTTTTTGTTATTGATACATTTTTTTTTTTTTTTATTTTAATTTTAATAATTTTACAATTCCAGTCCTACTAGATCCACTTTGAAAGTGATCTGTCTGTAGGTTCTGTACAATATATCCATTTGAGTTATTACAGAATATATATACATCATTTTTTTTTTTTTGAAATAATTAGTTATGTTACCATCCATATATTGTTATTTAGTAACTATAATAATAATATACTATATACTAGTATTAATATACATATATCAATATTATTGTAAATATTATAACATAAAATTGTAATTAATTTTATAAAAATATTTGACTATTCAATGTTAAATAATTAATTATGAGATATCATTTTTGATTGCATACAAATGTGTGTTAGTGTTCTATTAATAACATTATAATTCAATTTAAACAGAAATACTTCTTTTCTTTAAAAGAAGAAAAATTTTTTTCTAAAGAACTAAAAAAAAAAAAAATTAATTTTAAATTTATTAAACAATAACCATAAAATTAAATATTAATAAATAATATTTCTTAATTTCTTTAATGCTATATTAAAAACATATCATATTTCTTTACCATGTCTTTACAAAATTTATTAATACAATATCTACTTCTAAACCATCATTCCTACTAAAATTATTACTATTTTTGATATTTCTTATTATCATGCTTTCCATTATTTTTCTTGTTTTACGTGTCCTTTTCCAAAAGTAATATTTTAATTTTTTCACTAATGTTGTGATCAAGTTTAAAGCAATGATCCACTACATCTGACCCTTCCCCCTGTTTTTAAGGCTGTAAATACAGCAATTGAGTTTGGTATGGAACTAATAAGCAATTTCAAAAATTTTTTAAGATGATTAATAAAAAAAAAATTCTGACATAAAATTCAAAATGGAAAAAGAGAATAATGAGAAATTAAATTTTCTAGATGTTTGTTTAGTTAAAAAGAATAATAATAATTTATTCTTAAAACATTATAAATAAGAGTCACAGAGTGACCACACAACAAATTTTAGTTAACGTCATAGCTATTAAATAAAAAAGAATATAGTGGTAAATTATATAAATAGATTGGATAGAACTTCAAGTTATAATGATGATTTCACAAATGAAATAAGGGAAATGAAAATTGTCTTGAAAAAAAAAATGGATATGATGAAAGGTTCGTAAATAAGGCATTAAGAGAATATAAGAATCTCAAAATTAAAGAAATGAACCAGTACAATAATAAAGAAAGAATAATAGGCCTAATATCTTCTTTGAATAAAAGAATTTGGGATTTGAAAAGTATTTGCGGAAAATATGATGTCGATGTAACATAATATATTTTTTAATTTATTAATATATTCCAATGTCATAAATTGAATGAGAATGAAAACAATCGAAATATGGATCTAATTTACAAATTAGAATGTTTGAATTGCAGTACATTCTATATTG
>JAFIDM010115716.1:2870-14702 GCA_023159025.1 Thereuonema tuberculata
CCCCCCCCCCCCCCCCCCCCCCCACAACCAAAAAAAAAAAACCTCCAAACCTATCTGTTCAACCAAAAAATAAAAAATTAAAAAAACCTCCAAACCTATCTGTTCAACCAAAAAATAAAAGAAAAAAAACCTCCAAATCTATCTGTTCAACCAAAAAATAAAAAAAAACCTCCAAACCTATCTGTTCAACCAAAAAAATAAAAAAACCTCCAAACCTATCTGTTCAACCAAAAAAATAAAAAAACCTCCAAACCTAGTTTTTTAATAAGATTTTTTCTCGATATACTCGCGCCCCCCCCCCTTTAGTTTTATCACGCCCCCTAGGGGGGCGCGCCCCTCAGGTTGAAAATCGCTGAATTATACATAATCAGGTAAATCAAAGAAATCATCTTCATGGCCATGTCCTTCCTGATCAGCAACGGAACAGAGATTATTGAAGAAACCATATTGTATGGGTGGTACATATTTTAGAAGCTCTTTAATATCTTTAAGTTTACTGGCTTTGATTGGCCTTGGAGATTTGTGTTTTACAGGAAGCTCAATTTTTGCAAGATCAAGAGTGTGTTTCTCTCTGCATGGTTTTTCCTTAGTGACATTTACTGATCTGTAACTCTCTAGTTCTGACAGTGAATGTTTAAAATGACAGTGGTTGTTTGTGCACGTGACTTGATATGCCTGTTCTGATTGATAGAATTGGGTTAGACCATGGTTGCACTAGAAATTGTTACTAATATTTTGAGAACAAAAAATAACAATGCTGTAAAATCACGAAAAATGTTTCTATTAAGCGTAAATCAGTTCTAATACATAGTTCAAGATTAATGATAACACATGGCGTAGTTAACTCTATTTCGACCTTGGAGAGGGTTAGACCACTGTTGCACTCAGCCTTTCAATTGTAAGCATAAATAAGTTAACGAAAAATGATGGCCTGCAAGCGATCCACAGAATCGACAAAGATAGATATTTTTAAGTCCAAACACATGATTGGACTTAACTTTTGATCATTGACACAATCACTGAAAATCTTTGATCGTGTGATGTGCTGGTGTCATCATTTTCTTGTTAATACAACTGTAAAAGAAGTCTCACATTTAATTTCCGTTAATTATAATAAGGTAAAGAAATGTTCGTTAAGCGGATGTATGAGGAGGAGCATGTATGAGGTCTTCTCTCAACGATGTATGGTCTTTGATGGAAGGACGTCTTTGCTATGGGAAAGAATAGATCCCTATTTGACAGAGGGTTGGTTGAGTCCTAAGAGAAGTTGTTATTGTACAACGCAAACTGATCCAATGTACGATTTTAAATGATAAGAACGAAGGAGGATCTATTACTAGGATCAAATCCACACCAAAACACTAAGAGATAAGAATCCAGTTTTAGATTAATTTTATAAACTAGCCTAAATACTGACTTAAGTTATTATCATAATTATCTTGATTAGTAACTTAATAACAAAAATAGATATTTGTTAAATAACTTTTCGGAAAGAGGGAGTGTTCACAAGAAAACATCAATATAAATGAAGAATGAAAACAAATCATTAAAACCATTTTATTACTACAATAATGAAATCATTAAAATAAACATTTCGTTACAAGTTATTGAATTTACTTTAATATGTAAACGAGTACTTGTAATATAAAGGAATATTTTTCTTTTACCCTTTTTAATGAGTTGATATACTAGTAAAAGTGCTGTTTTGAATATTAATAACATTGTTGCTCCCGAGGCTTCTTTTTAAGAGAAATTATTGGCATTTATTTCAAATTTAATTACAGTCATTAAAGTTAATTCAGAGATATAAACTTCCATCAGAGTAGCCCAAATTTTAACAAATATTTACTTAGGAAGGAAATTGCTGATTACAATTTCAAATAATCTATATTCAATTTTCGAACAATTTAATGACGCAATTAAGGTGATTATTAAAATATAAAAAAAAAATAGTGAAACTATTAGCATGAAAATTTTCACACAGTCTGTCGATTTGCCACTCATAAATCGAAAAAAAATCGTACTGATTTATAGAAAGCAGTCGTACACTTAAAATGAAATATGAGTAGATCAGGTTACTCATAAATCTTGTTGTAGAGGAATCTTAAAAAAAATAACGGTCATCCTAACAGCCAATTTTTGACCGTAAAACGTGGCCTTGAAAGAATGGAAAGTGCGGGTTTGGATTTGCAAAATATGCATTGGATTCGTATTTAAAAATGAGATGAAAGATATATAACCTGACTGCATCCTTTCGCATGTGGTTCATAATTCAGAACGAGTGTCTAACTAACAACCCCGTTGCCTCCTTCGAAGTTTCGGGTGGGAATATTTATGGGCCAAAAGTCACGCAATCGAAAAATAAATAATAGTAAAAAAAGTTATATTAAATTTTAAAAAATACGAAATTTGATTAAAATTTACAAAGCGAATGAATTTGTTAACGGAATTGGAAAAAAAAAAATGGTGTCTTGTTTCCTACTAGATTGGTCGGAGTAGGGTTTATGCTGTGAAGTACATACTGTACTTTTAGACACTATTGAATGCATCCAGATCCTTGCATAATGGTTTGGTTTTAAATATAGAATGAATCTAAAACTTTATAAAACGGTACACAGAATTTGTTGTACATCTTCATACTCGGAAACCTAAAGTATCTAATACTCAGCACTGCCATGGCGAAAACTTACATGAACACCGGTAGACTTCATAAGATTTTAAATGTGATTTACTTATTTATTCCCGTTGATTTAACTTCTGTCGTTCAGCCTGGCTTTTAACGAGATGCGAAGCAGGTGAAGATCTTTCTGCATGTTCAACTGCGAAATTTTTTCAACAAATTTTTTGTTCTATAACTAAAAGCTAGGATGACGAATTCTTCGGGATTCCATACCTTACTTCCGGGCTCCGGGTTTTGGTGTTTTTTGTAAGGAGAAATTGCAAAGTGGTAGTAAAACTTGTGAATCTCTTTTAGAAAATTAAACTGAAAGACTTATATTGGAAATAATATGTAATTATTATATACCATGCATTATGTATTTTGTATATAATTATATTCTTGTAAAATGATGTCATTTTAAAAAAGAGGATAGACAAGACATTATAATAACCTCTCTACTATCAGTAGAGAAGGTGTTAGGCAAAGTACAGACAGTTCCCGACTTCTGAAAATAATCCGTTCCGCAACTCTTTGCATTTGTCAATTTTTACATTTTTGGATTTAGTTAAAAGAAATATGTACAGTCCAATGTGGAATAAACATTACAATACTTACCATCAATTTAGTAGAGTTCTTGTGCCTGAGATTCCGTTGTTGTTGCTATTGTTATTGTATTAATTAAATGATGATGAATTGATGATATATTAGATGTTTCGCGTTAGCGCTTTCCATAAGCTTTTTTTTTTTTAATACTTAAGTAGGGATTTACTTAAGTCGACACACTTATATACGTCAAGAGTCGCGTGTATTGATCCCAAATATTTATCAAATCAAGCTATCAAGCGCCACAACAAAGTTTTACAATGGTAGTAGCTTTCGCAGTTTAGAATTCTATTGCGGTTACAGACACAGAAACTCCACCAACACTCCATCACCAAACTTCTATCAGTAGATTTCTTGATAGCTAATGAGATCCCTGTAGATAGGTTTTACCTTAGATAAGCAACCGATAATCCGAAGTGGTGAGACCAATTGACCAAACTATAATTGACCAAAAAAAATATTAATTTACAATCATTGTTCCTAATTTTGTCAAATATACTGACTCTGAATAGATCTAAAAAAAGAATTTTTTGACAGTCACATTGATGACATATTAGTCTGAGCGAATTCTGCTTTTAGAAGGATTGAGGCTGGGAATAAACTTAATATATCTTTTAAAATAATCTTCATCTCTCTTGATTTCTTTAGGAAAAAGAAAATTTCGAGAGTTAAGTTTTTAGCCTACTTTGCTAAGAAAATGAGGTTCATCAAATCAGTCCCCTAATAACAGTCCCTAATTATATCCCCTAATAACTTTTGATTTGCTGGAGGGATCTTCTGGAAAATTGGCATGCATATTTACGAAAACGAGACAATCTAATTTTTCTGTTTGAAAATTACTCCGTGCTGTGTGCGTCCTTGTCGAGAAATTTGGATATTTTTAGTAATCCATAAATTTGTGCATGCTTTGATACGATTAAATTCAATTGGTTTTATTAAAAAAAAATTTCATCTCCCGAATTGCATTATATCTTTATTTAATACTAGCTGTACCCGGCATGCGTTGCAATGCCACTCAAAGAAAGAAGGTGTTTTGTGTTTTAATTGTTTAATTGAAGTGCTATTGGATACATAATATTTTTGGTTTTTCCGTCTGGTACATACACGAATAAATCAGAAGGTTTTCTGATGCGAGGGGAGGTCATATACAGCTCTCCATGTGTTGTCCCTGTGCTTTGTTGATGGTCATTGCAAATGCGAGTCGCACCGGAAACTGCATACGTTGAAGCCGGAAATACATTCATTTGTTGAAACGACTCGCATACCAGATATTGTAAAATGGTTCTACTAATTCAAAAAAACCTTCGCGGGCGTGCGCATAACAACTCACCTAAATTTCATCGCAATGTGATGAATGATATAGGAACCCATACAGGAAAAACAAACAAAGAAACATTCATTTTTATATATTAGGATAGCCAATTTTCGGAAAAGAATTTTTTCGTTTTTCTTCTTTCTAGCTGTTATTTCATTGAAGACTAAGTAATTATAGTTTCTCTACAATGTAAGAGACATGATTTTAATATTATAATAACTGATTATTATTAGACTACATTTATAATTTGGTAAATTGGTTTGAACAACTTCAGTACCGGTACTTAATGCAGACTTAATTTTTTTTTTTATTTTTTTAAGAAAATGAAAAATTTGGTCTGTTTGGATTGGGTAAATATAATTAAAAAATAAACTAAGAGTTTTGTAACATTTTCATGGTTTAAAAAAAAATAAAAAAATAAGGAAGTAAGCTATTAGTTAATGAAAAAGAGATTTAACGTGCCTGATGATTCAAAGAAATGAGTAAACAAACGAAGGCACAACGTTACAAGAAAGGATTCGCACCCTGAGTTGTCACCGGGAAGAGACTGGGACGGACCGTTTCGTTCTTTTTAGGACTCAACAGCCAGCCAAATTCGGTAAGGTCCCGTTCTCGAACTCTCGTACCTTCTAAATCTGTCATCGGTGGAGTTTGGCTGGCTGTTGAGTCCTGAAAAGGAAACGGTCCGTCCCAGTCTCCTCCCGGTGACAACTCAGGGTGCGAATCCTTTCTTGTAGCGTTCTGCCTTCGTTTGTTTACTCATTTCTTAGGCCATTAGTTGTTTTAGAAACTTCCTGTACTTTTTAGTTTAGAATTTGCAGGCCTAAAATCTAGCATTCCTTACTTCATTAAAAAATCCAGGCTTAACTTGTAGTTGATTTTCAATAACTTCAATCCAAGATTGACAAGGGAATCGCACAAGATTCCGAAAGCTCACATTTTTTTACATCGTTTCAGATCAGAAAATAAACTGCTCGTATTTTATCCTTTTCCCTAACAACCTAACTTACCATAAATTTAGCTCCATGTAATTTAAATAATAGGCTTCACTAAATTCGTGTCTGTAGCAGTATCAATGTTGTCTAATCCTATTCAGAAGGCTTTTTTCTAGAATCGAGCGCAATCCTACTGATTAAGAAGCTCTGATATACATAACCAACATATTTGACCAATCTTTCAATAAGTTAATAATGGAGATAAAACTATAAAACTACGATTAGCGAAAACTATAAATAACGATATGACGATATAAATAAAGATCAGTTATAGTGGTATGATTATTGATTGCCTTTTAATGACTATTCATGCAATTTATTTAAGATCCTTTAAAGCCAATTAAATTAACAATTATGTTACGATTAATAACTGAACTTAAAAATACTGAAATTCGTCTATTCAGGTTATTCCTAGAAACCTTGGTATTCAGTCAATTACTTTCAAATTGGAACCACACTAGTTAACTTTTATCTAGGTGAAATAATGTAGGTGTCGTTAATTCAGTTATATTTGGTGACAAGCTAATTATGTCTCACAAGTTGTCAAGCTTGATTTTGGCTTGAGATAGAGAAGGCTGCCGCGAGAGAGAGAGACTTGATACAGATCAAGCTTCTACGCTGCTTTACAAACCATCACACGTCCCCTCGAAGATGACGGGTTATCGTTTTCGTAGTGAAACGGTTTTTGATTTTGTAAAAACTCAAATCAGAGAGCACAAAATTTCCCAAAACTAATCAGATCTGCATGTGTTAATTGCCGGAATTCTAGAAAAACCCAACAACTTTTCCCACCAAGCTTTGCAAGAATTTGTTTCAAATGTGCATTATTTAGTATTACAACTGCAGTTAAGTAAAATTATTGGAAAAGAATTAGGGATTCGGAGGAATAAATATAAATGAATTTAGAATATATTAATTTTCATTAAGCTTTCGAGAAACAGATTTTTTTTCTTTTTTTTTTTAAATATAATGTTCTGAAAGTTACAGCTTTAATTTCGATATTTAATTTAAACCAACAACCCTTCATAAAAATAGATAATGTAAAGTACTTCTACAATCATGGTTTCTTATATAAGAAGAAATGAAATAAAAGAAAAATCAGGTAATTATAGGTAGGACCAATACTATCCTGCTAAAAGCATTAGGACATCTCCTGTTGGCAATGTTCTGGATGCTTGTAATAAGGCAGCACATTATTACTACTTTTCAATTATTTTCAATTATTACTTTGTTTTCTAGAATTGTCAAAAATATTTTATTTTTTTATTTTATTTTATTTTATTTTTATTTTATCTTAATTTAAAATGAATTACAATTAAATAGAATTAGATAAAGGGGCTTTTTGGTTTTTCAATTATTACTTTGTTTTTTAGAATTGTCAAAAAATATTTTATTTTATTTTATTTTACTTTATTTTATTTTTATTTTATTTTAATATAAAATGAATTACAATTAAAAACAATTCATTTGACGAAAACTTATATTTTTCCCAATATTCTTTGAATTTCTTTAGAAACAGACAGTAGAAATGTTTTTTAGACGTAGCCTTCAACTTTTGGGGATATTTTCCCCATTTCTAGGTTTTCATTCTTATCTCACCATCTCTTGTCGCCCTCCCCTCCATGTCTTTTATCGCCTGAACCATCCCTGATCATCTGATCTCTCTGTGTAGATCCTTGGGCTGATAGTGGGAACCCCTGAAATAAACAGGAGAGTCCGGTACTGTAGGTAGAGTTCTGTGGGTGACTGGACAGTCCGCTGCCCTTTTATCGGTGTTCAGATCTGATTGGAGATAAGGACCGGTCTCCAATGGATCTATCCCCTTCCTTTGCAACCCCCCCTCCCCTCTCCGCCTTCGATTCCTCGACAGAAAAAGCTTGGCGCCACACTTGGGTCCCGAGGACACCTATTACGCCGTCCCTCCCATTATGTCGGGAACCTCCTGCACTCTCCATGTTTAAATAAGGGTCTCTTTGCTCACTTCCTAATGGCAAATCTACATTAGTCAGCTTTTAGGTTCACAATACACAGAGTAATGTATTTTATTAGATGACGACATATGGCAACAAGAAATAGCGAAGGACCAACATAAAAAAAAGAAAAAGGAAGAATGCTTTCCTCTACGAACCAACATTTCAATTCTAATACAGCAACATGTTTTAAAATAGCATCTGACGGCAGCTGTTAACCTGTTAAGAACCCAATGATTATTGCTTAAAAAAAAAAAATTCCTATAAAAAAATATATTAATATTAGTATTGCCCAGACAGCACCTATAGAGAAAATCAGTGTTGAAATGCAGGCATATATTTCAATAACATAATTTTTTTGGAAGAAATAAAAAAATGGAAATTTTAACGTGTGCAAGAAGGTTAGAATAAAGGCGCCGACACGCTAAATTAATTAGAAAACTTTAACTCTTTAAAACAGTATAATACATATAACATGACTAGTTTCGCCATTCCAACGTGGCTTCATCTGTAAGTTTACAAAGGTTACATGAGTGTTTACAGCAACATGAACCAATGATAATTAACATGTTTTTTTTTTAAAGATAAATGTTATTGTATTTCAATGTGATAAGGCCGTTAATGTCTCCGGTAGTATTTTTTTTCTCCCAGCTATTTCCTTTTATTTCCAAAATACGTTTTCCAAATTCTGAAAGTGCTCTAATTTGTATGGCTTCATTTTAAGCTACTTTCACTCAATAGTGACTTAGACCAGCGCAATAAAGTAACAAAACAAATCAAGGCAAATAGAATTTTGAAGCCTCCGGTCTCTGTTCTTCGAGTCTTGGCCTTCACAAAAAAAAAAAAAAAAAAAAATCGGTTAATAATCAGTATTTTTCAAAAGAGGACATATTTCTCGAATTACACGCTTATAAGTCCCAATCATTTCTGTAAGGGCATATAAAGGATTTTATTTCGGGGAGGTCAGGAGGTCAGAATACGACACAGGTTATATTCTGTGAATAATTATCTTGTGAAAAACGGGTATTCCTATTTTTTACACAACCTCCATATTCACCGGACCTGGCGCCATGTAACTTTTATCTCTTTCCAAAGATGAAGGACCTCTTGAGAGGCCAACGATTTGGATCCCGCAAAGATGTTATTGAAGCTTCAACAACTGCATTCCACGAGGTGTCAAAGAATGGTTTCCAGGATTGTTGTCGGTCGTGGTACGATCGCTGGTTGAATTGTAAAGCGGTGGAAGGGAAGAACATTGAAGGCCAATAATTTTTTTTCATTATTTATAAATTCTCATTATTTATACAGTGTGTTATACGGAACTTTTAGCATCGTCGTCGGTTGATATTCGGAATTCCTGACCACGCACACACATACACAGACATGTGGATGTGACGTAGACAAAAGCGTAGGTATATAAGGGCCGAAAGGAATCCCCCCCCCCCCTTTATCTGAAATTTCGACGACGACTCCCTAACTTGCTCCTGACCTCCTAGTATTAAAATATCGTCTTATTGTTGGGGCAAATAAATTTTCCAACCGAACTTAAAAAAACTTTTAAATTCATTATTCACACGCTGTATGGATATTTCTTATCCTGTTCTTATTTCTATTCTAGGAATACATTAAAATTTCTCTTATCATCTATGATCGTTTCGTGTTATTACTTTTCTGCTGATTATTGTAAGGTCTCTAGAGCGAGGATAACATCAATTACGAAGGTTGTTCTCATAATCAACAATTTGTTTATACTCTCTCGTCTTTATAATTCTTTTCATGCATCTAAGAACACAATTGACACGCACAATTTACGCAAAGGATTCGCACCCCGAGCTGTCATCGTGAAGAGACTGGGACGGACCGTTTCGCACTTGTTATGTGCTCATCAGCCAGCCAAACTCCACCGATGCCATGCTCAGGAGGAAACGGTCCGTCCCAGTCTCTTCACGATGACAGCTCGGGGTGCGAATCCTTTGCGTAAATTGTGCGTGTCAATTGTGTTCTTAGATAGTTCATTCCGCACGTTAAAGAAAGATTAATAAAAATCTTTTCATGCATCTTTCCATAGTTCTTTGTATAGTCTGCAATCATTGAACTACAATCATCAATCTACATGTAAGAACTGGTAAAACATACTGTACTAAATGCATTGATCCTTTAAGCAACCGTACTACTACATATACAGGGTTATTCATAATTCCGTGATACATTTCAGAAGCTCGCAGCTCGAGAGCGAAAAAGGGATTTTTTTTATTTGAACGCGAGATATAAAATGAAAAACAAACCTACCAAGTTTGTTTTTTTTTTTTTTTCCGTGAATGTCCCCTGTGTACACATTGCTTGACGCGGCAGACATCTAGGTGGTAATCCATTTCTAACCTTACGCATCTTCTAATCGCCGCATCATTTCGACCCATATGACGAGCGATTCTCCGATTTGCCCAACCTGCCTCTTTCAATCCAATGATACGACCTCTTTCAAACTCTGACAGTTGCACGTAATGAGCTCGAATCCTGCGGCGAGGCATTTTTTCAGTCGTTGAAAGGAATCCTAACTCGCAATGCAACAGAAATTTTGACCATCACATTGAGAATCGCTTCTTATATACACCTGCTGAGTGCGCAGTTCCGATGCGTTGTAGCTCTCGCTATTCATTCATTGGACACCAAAGTTTAATCGTTTGCATGGGCGGTCCCAATGTCTTTGCATACGAAATTTCATTACAATCGGACAACTCCTTCTAGGTGTTTCGTTTTTTTTGGTAATGAGTGTATGTTCTAGCTTTACCTTATATTTATATGAGTCCTAAAACTTCGTTTACTTAATTAAACTGTGAATTGCAACGCGATTTTAAGAAAATATTTCTAACATTGTTGATGGGTAGGCGAATTTCAGTCAACCTTTGTCGTGCAGTTACATGCTGCTCGGAACGAGTCGTTATCGACCAGGAGACAGAACAGAAACGAAAATGTTTTGCTTCCAATATGCTAGCCCTGAATCCAACCAATTAGGGTGAAGGATTGAAACACGTCACTCATGACATCATTTTTATTTCGCTTCGTTTTCAATTCAACTGCACTGAAATCCACCATAAATTTTTATTGCAATAATAAGCTCATTATTCAATCTTTACATTGAAATACATTAAATCTGTGCATTAAAATGCACCAGAAAACATTCTGAAGAAAGATTTGTGAACGATATTGAGTGAGTCAACTCTATCAATCACTGAAGAGATTTTTTTAAGTTTGAGTTTAATAATTATTGAAGCCTTCAAATGACATAATTTATATTCAGAAATTAAGACAAATACAGAACGATACAGCCTGAGTCTTTGCTTTTGAATTTCTTCAATTTATCAAGAATAATTCTTCTATCGTTTACTAGTGAGCGATTGGCGATCCGAGAATTCAATGTGAACAACTGCCGATGCTGTGAAATTTTGAAATTTTCATAAATGTTAATTTATATATTCTAACGCATAAAATTAATGTAAGTAAGTTAAAACTTTATTTCCTTTCGAAAACTAATCTCATTACTGTGATGTTTAATTTTAAAATTGATCTTCGTTCAGTTTAAATGAAGACAAAGAGGACTGACGACTGAACTCGGAGGATATGCATGAAGTCACGGCTTATATATGTTCCGACGCTTCACTGAAACAGGTGTCGGGATTAGTCGCGAGCAACCGCCCGATGGAAATGCAACATTCGCAACCGACTAGGTCTGGCCGATTAAAAAAAAAAACATTTTCGAACATGCTCGACCAAATTTGGCGCGACAAATGTGTGTTGTCTCATTGTGTTCGCGAAGCTTTATAAGTCAAATTTCATCCCTTCATCCTTCTGAAAAGGCAATACCATCAAATAAAAAACAAAGTCTAACAAAGTCCACTAGTCTAAAATTCTCCGAACCTCTTTTAAGTTCTGGTACATAATAATGGCGATCTCTATAGATATTTCAGTATTGCATTATTTCTAACACAGAAGTTCCGTGTCAGATTCTTTGAATCAAAATGTTTCTGAAGAGTAATTTTCTGTCCAACTTTCTTCAATTATATTTTATTAATTTTCACTTCTTGTATCTTTGTTTGCTTTATCTTTTAATTAACTTTCATTAGACTATCATTATATATTATTTCTCAAAGGGTTTTTTTTGTCGGACCGCTATATTTCCTTTACTACTTCATCAAAATCAATGATTGAGGCATCATTTTGAAGATTACGTTCCCCGCTAATGACAAAAAATAAACAAATTGTTTAAAATTAATGTTTTCGTTAAAAAACTTT
>JAFIDM010115718.1:0-14701 GCA_023159025.1 Thereuonema tuberculata
TATTTCTGTTAATGTCTCAAAATCAATGAATATTAAATCCTTTATCCATTTCGCGTGGTTTAATACGATTACACTTAACTGGTTTAGAAGATTTAGTTTAATAATTCGGATTTAGTTCCACTTTTTTTTTTTTTTTTTTAGAAAATGAAAACAAAATCTGTATGGCTTGTAATCAGTAATATTAAAATTTGAGAATATGTATATCCTTATTATGTCGTTTTTACAACTTTAAAAAAAAAAAAAGGAATTTAAGAAATAATATTTACGGAAATGAAGGCTTAATTCGTTCAATAATTTTGGAATTTTTTTTGGTTTTTTTGAAATTATTAAGTTTTTAACATTCATATAAGAACAATATAGGTACCAGAACCGTTCTTACTTAAAATATGTAAATACATCCAATCTGATAATTCTAAAAGACTCTATTATTTAATAATAATGTTCCAATTATTTTTTTAGTAGGAAAGCACTCTTTGAGACATCATTTCACTCATCTATAACACTGATATGCAACCATTTTGCTTCAGAGAAACTATTTATATTTTTCAGTTCCACACTATGGGGAAAAACAAAAGTCATATTTAGTTTTATTTCATCAGGTCCACTTTTTGAGAAATTATGATTTTACGGAATTTCTTGAAATGCTTATTGATGACAAAATTCACTACATATATAAGGTAGGGGGCCCGTATATCGCCTACGTTCCTAATATCGCATACCGGGTTGCTCCGTTATTAGTGCTGCTAGTCAGTGACCATTACCGGAACTACGGAGCATTCTCCTTCGATAGTTGTGTGTGGAAGCCAGACGGAGCTGTGTTTTGTTTTCTTTATTGTGTGCATTTTTCCTGATTTTCGAGGACGGTGAGTTAGTAAACATGTTTTATTACTTTCAGTGTAATAAATAAGGTTCAAGTGACATTGTTTTATTTTTTGAGGCATTGATAGTAACTGTAATAGGCTACTTTCAGGGGTAGTTACTTTCTGGATGTGCGATCCGATTCTGAGGTTAGAGGCCACCATCTTTAAGACTTAGGTAGTTCCCAATATCGCCCACTGGAGTGTTCTTAATATTGTCCTGGGCGATATTACGAACACTTTCTAACTGGATTTTGTTTTCTTTCAGATGTCACATAAAAAGACATTGAACAAGGTTAAAATGAAAGAGGCGGTAGCAGCAGTACGGAATAAAGAGATGGGGCTCTTAAAAGCATCGAAAACTTTTGGATGTACCTAGATCTACATTAAAAGACTATGTAAAAAAAAAACCAAAGATGAGCTTAAAAAAATACTTGACGAGCCACTAGGAAGAAGGCCTATTTTATCTGCTAAGATAGAAGATGAATTAGTTGAATATTGTTTACAAATGGATAAAACCTATTATGGATTTACGGCAAAAGACGTGAAAAGGATGGCATTTCAACTTGCTATTAGAAATAATATTCCTTACCCATTTTCAGAAAAAACAAAAAGTGCAGATAGGAAGTGGCTTCGTCTCTTCTTCAAGAGACACCCTGCCTTGTCACTTAGGAAACCTCAATCGCTTTCTTTAGCACGAATTAAGGGATTCTCGCCAGAAAATGTAAAACAGTTCTTTGATATCCTTAAACCTGAATTAGAGCGAGTAAATTTTCTTTCAATCCGAATTTTTAACGTTGACGACACTGGAGTGACCAGTGTTCAACACAAGAGTATGAAAGTTATTTCCCTGAAAGGAAAACGGGAAGTCCATAAACTCTCTTCAGCAGAACGAGGCCGACTTGTAACCATCGTGATCTGTATGTCAGCTTCCGGTATCTTTGTACCACCGATGATCGTGTTCCCTAGGAAAAGGATGAAGAACGAACTCATGTATGAAGCTCCTCCTGGAAGTATATCAGGATGCCATCCCTCAGGATGAATTCAAACAGATCTCTTTACCACGTGGATGAATCATTTTATTTCATACGTTAAACCCACGAAGGAAGATCCTGTAGTCCTTATCCTAGATGGCCATACCACTCACATTCGCAACATTGATGTCATTGCCCATACATCTTTTGTCTCTTTGGTGTGCCTTCCCCCCCATTCTTCAAATCACATGCAGCCACTAGACAAAACGTTCATGAAGGTCTTCAAAACCGACTATGCTCAAGAGATTGAAAACAGGCTGGCTATGCATCCGTTCAGAGCTATAATAGTTTATCAAGTAGCAGACCTGGTAGGAAAGGCCTACTTAAGAACAGCTACAATGGGAGTTGCTATGCAGGGTTTTAAGGCGACAGGAATTCTGCCTTTTAATCCAAACATTTTTACAAACTCACATTTCTTACAGCACCAACAAGGTGTGGCTCAAGAAAAGAAGCAGCAAACAAACAATCAAGAAGAGCCAATTCCCCAACAGCCATCTCCCGATCCATCAACAACTGTGTCTCCAAAAGACATTCGCCCTATTCCCACCCTCACACTTCCCTCGACATCAAACCCTCGAGCCAGATCGGTTGGTCTTGTCAGCGGTTCACCTTTCAAAAACACTCTCCTAGAGTCCTTGAATAAGTAACAAAGGGGGAAAACACTCTCATTTGAAGGTCCGTCTGCCTCAGGAAAAAAAACAGGCAAAGCTTTGAAGAAGCCACCAGCTCCAAAAAGACGAAAAACTGCAAAACGAAAGGAAATTTCTTCCTCATCCGAAGACGAAGAAGAACCTCCATATGTCTCAACTGATGACAACGATAGCAGTTGTGATGAGGAAGTTAATGATGCCACATGTTCTGTTTGTAAAGGACTGTACTCAAACGATTGTCATGGAGAAACTTAGTTAAAGTGTGTGATATGTTATAAATGGTTTCACGAAAAATGTGATGAAAGGAAAATTAAGAAAACTAAAAGTTACGTTTGTGTAGAATGCTCCTAAATTTTTTCTTTGCATTTTGATTTTGTGGTCCTAAAGGACGAAAAGACTATCTCATATTATTTTTAATTTTGTATTATCTTAATTTTCAGAATAAATATATAAAGTATCATTTGTAACATAAGTTATGCTTTATTCAAACCCATTTTAGCCGTAGGCGATATTAGGAACATAGAGTGGGCGATATTAGGAACAGATATTTTTAATTCAAAAAAGTATCTGGTCGCCAACAATTATTTTTTCCCGATGTTAACATAATGTCTTTGTATTGTAATTCAGTTTATTCTTAGATAACATTCTAGATGACAGATTAAAACTACTTTTAGACCAATAGCTCATGTTTGTGCACTCTGACATAAAAAACTGCTTAAGTGGGCGATATTTGGCCCCTACCTTACATACATAATTAAACTACAGTTAAAATTTTGGACAATACTAAACTATAAAATATTATAATAAAATATAAAATTTAAAACTCATATAATTGCATGTACATTTTTTGTACTTAGTACTCAAACATGTTAAAATATTATAATATTGTTTTGATATTTTAATAATGACTTTATTACTTTTAAAAAAATCCTTTTACCCCCATATCATATTAAACTTGGAATCATGAAGCAATTTGTTACCAGTCTTGGCAATGAAAGCAACATAATTCCGTATCTAAAACGGAAATTTCCTGGAAAGACCGAGGCAAAAATTAAAGTTTATATATTCGAAGGACCACAGATACGCGATCTGATGAAAGATTCAAATTTAACGACCGTCATGAATGAAACAGAAAAATCTGCATGGTGACTGAGAGTCACCGCAGAGAACAAAACGGCGAAAGCTTTTGAGAGACACTAACAATCTTATATCAGCAGAATTAATATAAGTTTTTTTAAACTAGATAGTTAAGGTTTTTCACTTCTTTTGACACATTCATAACTCAGATTATCCCATTAATTATTTTTTTGTTTTATTTATGAAGTTCGCCAAATTTCTTGTTGTTTTGAGTTTACGGTGTAAATTTCAAACAACCTAGACCTGACACAAAAATTCTGAATACAGATTCGGATTCAGGATAGTTGAGTTTACTAAAATCAGTTTTTTTTTCCTCGTGAAGCAGACTGAAAGGTAAAAATGCACAATTGTTTTTCCTCAAAATCATCTAATTGTTTCCCTTGAAATGTAGCAATCATACTTTATTTTAAAAAAAAAATAAAAAAAAAGAAATTTAAAAAAGGAAATTTATAACAGAATCCCTTCCCAGACTCTCTATTTTCTGTGAGAATAGAATTATTAATTTTTTTGGAATTTTACAATGCAACAGTAATTCAAAGAATTCTCTCACTGATTAACTCAATGTTAATCATTGAACAACAGAATGGCTGTCAATGACTGTCCAGTTTTCTTTGTTCGAAAGAGAAACAAATTAAAAAAAATTACGAAATCAGTAGCAGTATTTATAATTGAAATATGTCCAAATTATTATTGAAATACTTAAAGGATATCAAAGAAACTATTAAGGGAGTGCATAATTTTCCACTATACGAAGTTCAGATGAACTCGTAATACAGGCAGCATTTTTATCCTTGACAAGCCGGATACACGTCGCTTCGCTCCGAAACCCTTGCATATGTAGCCTAAAAAAAAAAAAAATATTTCGCAAATTAATATCGAAAACAATAACTTACAAGTTGGCAGCCCATTGTGGCCTTCTCCGAATAACTCTGCTGTATTGAGGATTGGTCGCCTCACACTTCATGGTCATTTGAAAGAGAAAATGTAAATCCTCTTTATTCCCTATCCAGTGGGAATTCCCGTCTTATTCCTTGTCTACATCATAAAGGAAACCTCTGTGCAAAATTTCAGCTTTCTAGGTATTAGATCTAGGTCTAGCGCTAGACGTTGACGAGTCAGTGAATTAGTAAGTGAGTCAGAACTTTTCTTTTTGTATTGAGAGATTTAGAAAGGGATTACTGTTTGACGTTGCAAAGATCTGGTTATTCCGACTTGTATTTTTAAAACTTGTCGAGTCTACAACATCCCTCTTCTACTCGACAACGTTGAGATACAATATAGATTTTTCAGATTCACTAAAAAAAAGAATTTTTTTCTCTATTTATTTGTCATGAACCGTTTTTGAAAACAGCACATTTGAAAAAATACAACGTATCTTAATATTTCTGAAAGAAAAAACTCTGAGAAAACAATTAATTATCTAACTAATTAATTAGTTTACAAGATACTAAAAAGCTATTGCATTTCAAATATTTGAAATTGATGATTGAACTGCATTGAAGTGATTAAATAAATTACAAAAACTTAATTATTTATCCTTTGATCCTAAAAGAAATTTATAAATTTATAGTGAAATTCTAAAATTGACATTTAATTAAGTTTAATGCATTTTAATTTGTTTCCTTTACAAATAAGTAATCCTTAAAATGATCAGGATACACATATATCTTTAAAAATATATGAAAGCATTATAAAAGCAAAGACAGTTTCATTCCGCTGTGAATACGTGGCCATCTTTTACAAACATTCAATGGTAGGAATAGATACAACATCTGAGGATAGATTCAATATGATGGTTTCATGAAATTTCTTTAAAAAACTGTCTGCTATCGTCTTTTTACTATAGTTTAAAAATTGTATTAAATCCTTCACATTTAATAAATAAAATCATAATATCTCTTCATTTTAAAAGAGAAAATTGCAGAAATTCCGGCCCACTTCCCAAAGAAAGTTCACATAAGAAATATTTCAAACAGAGTTTAAAAAATGTAATACAAAACAAGAAATGTCACATCTACGATGACGTATCACCATCAATGCTTCTCCCTGTAGTTGTAGCGATAGTTGTTTCTTATCTTTCTGAAAAAAGAATTTTTTACTTAACTGTTCTTGAAAATCTTATGAAAAACTAGTATCGGCTAGCTATATATTGAAATACAGTTATTTCATACACTGTAATTCGAGATATTGTGACGTCTCGATATCAGGGATTTTAAAATGTGATTTCGATCCCAGTTTTCATCGTATTATTAAAAGCAGTTCATTTTTAAATGTGATCCGATCACTACATTGCCTTACGAGGTTTGCGGGAATTGTTGTAATTAAAAAAGAATTTAAAATGATTATAAATAAATTATGTAATCCTCATTATTAGATTACATTTGTTCTATATATAGAATAAAATACATCCTGAAGTCAATTATTCAATAATGTTTTTATTCAATTCATAATATGACTTCCTTGTAATATAATAATATGAATAAATGAGTCAAATGAAAAATAAAATATTTTACGTTGAGAATTGATTTTTAATGGGTTTTTTTAATATTTTTATAACAACTTCGAATGAATTCTCCAAAATAATAATTGCAATATCTAATTATATAATCATATTAATAATAATAATAATAGCAATATTTTTTTTTATGAATACAAAATATTAAAAAAATAAATATTACCCAAAAATTATCTATTAAATATCTTAAATTTGTTATACATAAAGTTGAATAATTTAGAAATGATTATTGTAAAATATTTAAATACAACTAATTTCAGTAATAAAATATCAAAATTGCAGTTAACTATTTATTTATTTTTACGAGTGATTTTATGTTTAAATGTTTCGATTTATCTAAAGTATTCTCCAGTCTGTTTTTCTTTAATCCCAGCTCGTCTGGATGTTACTGATATCGAAGATGAGTCAGATGGTAAAGTCATATCACAGTTTCAATCAGTTAACTTTCTTAATTCAATTGGTAATGTCTTCCAAATCAAACATGGTCCCATCTATTTCTTAAGAATCGTGCTGTTTCTTATAATAAATGAAAAATTTTTGCCTTATTGTTTATTTTGTTGAACAAATTCTTGGTTGTTGTCTTTAGAATACAACTATTAAGCGAAATGATTTCTTTTCTCTTCTCTAGATATCATTATTATCTCAAATACATTCGTTTCATCCTAATGCCACTAGATGTCTCCACTGTTTCGTGAAATTATATTTTCTATCAGTCACAGTTTCGTTGTAGCTGTTACTGACTGTGGTTTTTCAAATATCAGTGAAAATAATCACAGTTCGTGATCAATCACTAATACTGGCATGGATTTTTACTTCCTTTCCATTGTTTGTTTGCTTCTTCTTCTCTTTATCTTCAGATTTAAAGCCATACCATAATGATTTCCTGAGAAAGGCAAATGGGAAACCACCTCAGTATCTATCTGAGGATACATGACAGAAACTTGTTTGATGGTACCCAAATATATTGTTTACTTCATATAAATTAACCTCTGATTTTGCAGAATACAATTTGTTTGACAATTTTTAGATTGTGTTATTCATTTTTTTTCCGAAAAATTATGAAAAATGAGTTAAATGTTTGATAAATAAGAGATTTGAGAATTTAAGCTTAAGTAAAATAGAATACATATTTCTTTCTTAACTTTTTATTGAACTTTTTGTATTTTAAATATAATTTCATTTGCATTTCTATAAATAATTTATAGTAGTAATTCAATTTTAAAGTTCGATTAAGAACATGTTAAAAAGAAATTCTAGACAATGAAACAGAAAGGGACTGTTTTAATTAGTCTAGAGTAATTGGAAAATAGTCCCATTCTATTTATTTGTCATTTTAAATTTTCATAATTTCAATTTTTTGAATAGTTTTCCATTCCTTACAGTTAGTTTTATATTAAATATGAAGAATTACTGCGAAATAACTACTCTGAAGTATTTATAAAATGGATATAAAGTTATATTTAAAATAAATATTTTGTTTCGGATTTAAAAATATTTAAGTTATTATTAAACAGTGATAGGTGATATTGGATAATTTAGTCTTCATTAAGACTCTTTATGTGTTAAAAGTGTTAAACTTTTAATTGCCAACTGCTAAGATTCATTATTCTTTACATAATTATTTTACAATTCTTAATATCACATCTTTCAAGGTTTCTGTCACGGACTTGTAGATGAACCATCGACAAACGGAAGTAGTTGATAGCAATTTAAATGTTGATTGAAATTTTCAGTTGAATTTGAAGCCTAGAAGATATATAATTTCTAAATCACTGTAATATTGATTTGTGGTACCAGCATTATTTTGTAATAATTAATTGTGTGATTTTTCTTTAATTGTTACTTAATTAAATAATGAACTTTTTCACTGAATTTACCGGGTGGGCATAAAATAATGTCAGGTATTCAGAGTCCTATAGCGAGGAATGTAATTTTATGCCCAACCGTTATTTCAAATTAGATATAGATTAATGTTATTTCCTATTTCTTTTTTTCCTTAAGCCTTCAGACGTATCCATTTTTCTTGAGATTTTATTGGATATCGCATTTTCATGGGAAATATACTGAGATGGTTTCCGTTTGTTTTTCTTATGGAATGACTTCAAATACGAAGTGAAAGTGAAACAAAACACTATCAAGAGACTGTGTTATTTGTCTATTGAATGAATTTCGAAAACAGCAATTTAGTAAACATACCGAATACAGTAAATTTCTGAAACAGAAAACTGTGAAGGAGAAAAGAATTAATTATCTAACTAATTCATTAGTTGACAAGATACTAACAAAGTATTGCATTCCGAACTGAAATTGATGATTGAATTGCATTGAATTGATTTCATAAATTCCAAAAATTTTTTTTTCTATCCTTTGATCCTAAAAGCATTGTTAAATTCTTGTTCTATAGTGGAAGGCTATAATTAACAATTCATTAAGTAATAAGTTTTTAATTTGCTTACTTTATAAAGTAGTAATGATTAAAATGATCTGTACACACATAAGCTATATCTTAAAAAATATCTTTCAAAACATTACAACAGCATTACATTACATTTCACAGACATTCCGTGGTAAGAATAGATACAACATCTGAGGATAAATTCAATATGGTGGTTTCATGAAATCTCTTTCAATATTGTCTGTTATTGTCTTTTAAAAATAATATTAAATCTTTCATATTTAAAATCTAAAATCATAATATCTCATAATGTTTAAAAGATAAAATGGAACAATTTCCAGTTCACATTACATAGAAAATTCACATGAAATATATTTCAAATAGAATTTATAAAATGTAAAAAAGAAGAAGAAATATCACATCTACGATTACGTATCACCATAAATGCTTATCCGTAGAATTGTAGCGACAGCATGAAAAAAATAATATATTATACTTTAGATAATTTTTTACTTACTTGTTTATGAGAATCTTATGAAAAACTGGTATCGGCTATCATGTCGTGATTTCAGTCACATTAATTCCCGATATTGTGACGTTCCGATATCAGTGATTTTAAAATGTGATTGTGATCACAGTTTTCATCAGTTTTACCAGACGCAGTCCGTTTAAATAAAAGATTTGAGAATGCAAGCTTAGGTACAATAAAATATATATTTATTTTTTCACTTTTTGTAGCACTTATTGTATTTTATATTATAAAAGCGTTATTCTGTCTGTCATAAGACTTTACGTTTTTCCAATTTTGTGACCGAACTATAAGAGATAGATTGGTCATGCAAATGGATAAAATGTAGATGTTTTTAGGACAAACAAAATGCTACAAAAATCTTTTGAAAAATTTTTTGGGTTTTCAAGATATCGCCTTTTAAAGGGTCAAATATTGATTTTTCTCAATTTAAACAAAAAGTATAAAAGTTGGAAGAGAACATTATATTGAAAAAATGTTGGTATTTTAAAGTTCTATCGAACGATATATCAGCCATTCACAAACGTTTCTGCAAGATACAAGCAAAAATGTGATTTTCGCTTTAAATTTTCGGTGTGTGGCGCCAACCCGCAACACATTTGAGTTTTCCGGAGAAGCCACAACGGTCTGGAAAGTTATATATTTTCCGACGATCAATATTAATTTGCTAAATAAATAAAATTTTTTTTTTTTTTTTAATGCTATATATGCAAGGGTTCCGGAGCGAAGCGACGGTACCCAGCTATCATTATTAGTATAGATTATAAAAACGTAAAAATTATAAAAACATATATTATAAAAACGTTTTTCTGTCTGCCATTCTCTTATCAATATACTAAATTACAAAGTACTAACACGTCAGAGCAAGGAAATCTTTTGGAAAATGATTCAAGAATTTTCACAAAACACGTTATTTATCATGAATTTTTGTAATAAAATCTAATATGTTTCGTTATCAAAAATGTGTTTGTGTTATCAAATATAAAATATTAAGATTTTAGCCGTATATAGACCAACAAAACGTAAAGAAAGGTAAATTTACTGAAGAATTAGAGAATCTATTTATAAAAAATGAAAATATATTAAACAACTGTGCAACTATACTAATTGGCGACGTAAATATAGATCTTTTCAAAATGAGCAAAAACAATGCATTACAGAAATACCTAAAACTAATGTGCAATAATGGTTTCAAAAATTGCCTTTACGGAACAACAAGAAACAACTGTACAATTCATGGAAATACGGAAAGAAATATAGATCATATTTTCATAAATAAACATGATATCAAAACATCAGGAATAATATGTAAAGAACGAATCTCGGATAATAAGAGCTGAAAAGGAGAAAATAACAGATCCAAATATAATCTATGAAGAACTAATCAATGAGTTCAACAAAAGAAAATTCCTGACTCCCTCACTGACTGACTCATCAACGCCCACCCCAAACCCTTGGACCTAGAAAGCTGAAAGTTTACACAGAGGGTCCCATTATGATGTCGACAAGGAACAAGGCCGGAGTTTTCGAAATTCCCACGGGATAGCGACTTCTGGCAAACTGACCATGAAGTGTGGGGCGACAAACCCAGGTGTGTGGTGCCAACCTGCAATACACCTGAGTTAAGTGGAGAAGGCCACAATGGACTGGGAAGTCGTATATTCTCCGATCTCAATCATAATTTGCCAAATAAATAAAAAAAAATTTTAATGCTATATACGCAAGGGTTCCGGAGCGAAGCGACGGTACCCGTCTCGTTTTAAATATAATTTTATTTGCATTTGTATAAATACTTTATTTCATAGTAATTCTTCATATTTCTTATGTTATCTAACAGTAAAGAATACAAATCTATTCAATTTTAAACTTCGATTAAGAACATATTAAAAAGAAATTCTAGACAATGAAACAGAATGGGACTATTTCATTTGTCTAGTTGGAAAATAGTCCCATTTTATTTATTTGTCTAGAATTTCACTTTAAATTTTTGATAATTTAGGATTTTTGAATAATTTTTATATTCCTTCCTGTTAGTTTTATATTAAATATGAAGAATTACCACGAAATAACTACTATGAAGTATTTACAGAAATCGAAATAAAATTATATTTAAAATAAATAATTTCATACCGTGTCGGTTTCAAAAAACAATTAAGTTATTATAAAAAAAGTCTGATAAGTGTTAAATATTCAAAAGCCAATTGCTAAGTTTCATTATTCTTTCCATAATTATTTTACAAATCTTAATATCACATCTTTCAAGGTTTCTGTCTCTGACTTGTGATGAAGCATTGACAAACGGAAGTAGTTGGTAACAATTTGAATGTTGGTTGAAATTTTCAATTGAATTTGAAGCCTAGTAGATATATAATTTCTAAGTCAGTATAATATTGATTGTGATGCCAACATTATTTTGTACTAATTAATTGTGCGATTTTTCTTTAAGTATTACTTAAATGAAGCACATTTTCCCTGAATTTACCGGGTGGGTATAAAATAACGTGAGGTGTTCAGAGTCCTCTAGCGAGGAATGTAATTTTATGCCTACCCGGTATTTCAAATTAGATATGGATTAATGTTATATCCTATTTTTTCCTTAAGCCATCAGTCGTATCCAACTCTCTTAAAATTTTATTGGTGGACTTATTGCATTTTCATGGGAAAGATACTGAGATGGTTTCCGTTTGTCTTTCTTATGGAATGGCTTCAAATACGAAGTGAAAGTGAAACAAAACACTATCAAGAGACTGTGTTTTTTGTCTATTTATGTGTCTTGCAATGAATTTCGAAAACATCAGGAAAAATACCGAATATAGCATATTTCTGAAAGAGAAAATAATTAATTATCTAACTAATTCATTAGTTGACAAGATACTAACAAAGTATTGCATTCCGAACTGAAATTTGTGATTGAATTGCACTTGCATTGAATTGATTTAATAAATTACAAAAACTTTTTTTTTATCCTTTGATCCTAAAAGCATTGTTAAGTTCTTGCTCTATAGTGGAAGGCTATAATTTACATTTAATTAAGTTATACTTTTTTTAATTTGCTTACTTTATAAAGAAGTAATCATTAAAATGATCAGTACACACATAAGCTATATCTTTAAAAATATCTTTAAAAACATTCTAAAAGCAAAGACAGTTTCATTGCGCTGTAAACTACGTGGCCATCTTTCACAGACATTCAGTGTCTGCTATCGTCTTTTAATAATAATATTAAATCGTTCATATTTAAAAAAAATCATAATATCTCTAAATTTTTATGAAGGAAATTGAGCAATTTCCAGCTCTCATTCATGCAAAATTCATATTAAATATATTTCAAAGACATTTTATGAAATGTAAAAAAAAAGAAGGAATGTCACATCTACGATTACTTTTTCCATAATCCTAGATTTGTAGCGTAAGCGATCTCCTTTCAGTTTTAACTTTAACTTCAAATGTTTTACTTATTTAATTACTTTTTGCTTATTTATTTATGAGAATCTTATGACAAAATAATATGGCTACCATGTAGTGATTTCAGTCACAATAATTCACGATTTTGTGACGTTCCGATATCAGTGATTTTAAAATGTGATTGTGATTACACTTTTCATCAGTGTTACTAGAAGCAGTCCGTTAACAACAGAACGTTTTTAAACGTGATTCGATCACAACATTGCTTAACAAAAAAGAAGTTTGCGTAAATTGTTGCAATTAAAAAAGAATTTAAAATGATTATAAATAAATTATATATTTATTATAATTAAACTAGATTTATTTTACGTAGACAATAAAACACGTTCATAAAATGTTATTCGAAAATGTTTTTATTGACTTCATCATGTGATTTCGTTGTAACATAAAAATAACAGTAAGTGAATAACAAGAAAAGTAAACTTAATTATGTTGAGAATTGAAATTAAAAAAATCAGGAGGTATTTTTAATGTTTTATTAACAACTTGAACTCCATGGTAGACATCTCCACGAACTTAGCCAGCCTCATGTCGACATGAAAGCGTCAAACAGATACCTGAGGTGTGGTGAGCTGTTTGGGGAAACCAAAGGGTTCATGATCGCGATACAGGACCAAATCATCCCACACACAACTACAAGAAACACATTCTACACGACCTAAACACGCATGACGACACATGCAGGAAATGTCACACTACGCATGAGACGATCGACAACATAATATCTTTCATAATAATACAGACACAGTCATTCATCAACACTCAGCTAGCACACAAACACTCACTTATTAAGAATACGGTCCCGTACTACAAATACATACCACAAAGCGTATTAGAGTCATCATCACATAAACTGTACTGGGACCGTCCCATCCACACAGACAAAACATACATCATAACAGACCTGACATCACACATGTTGATAAGGTCAACAAACAGACCTATCTCATTGATATTGCAGAGCCTATCATCAAGAACATGCAGAAAACTCACACAGACAAGATCACTAAATACACCGTCCTAGCACACGAGCTACAGAAGCAGGCAGGACATATTGTACCCATTGTCCTGTCCGCCACTGGTCTGATGCCTCACGCATTAGTGATACTTTTAGTACTGCTCATAAAGAAAACATTATAAATTGAAAACATCCTAACTTATTAAAAAATGAATAGCGAAATAAAATGAAGCTCGAAGAACTTCGAATGTACTTTCATTACAATGAAATTTCGTGAAATCTCTCATTTAGCGACTCCTTATCGAATATAAAAAGGGGAACTATTTGGATTTCTTTGTCAGTTTTTGTATAAGTGTATGTGTATGTGCGTGTACATCTGTTTGTGTGTGTGTGTGTGTGTTTGTGTGTTTGTGTGCAACGCTCTTCATTATCCAATTAAGAGTCGGAACCAAAGACTTAAAACTTTTTTGGACTCCTCATTCCTTTGAGTTTTAAAAAAATCCTGTCAAACCTTTTCCGATTTTAGTTGGCCGCTGACTGCATTAGGAAAATAATGGAGAAACAAAATTGGGCTGTATCTAAGCAATTCAATATCAATTCAGACTGCTTCAATAAATGTATTTTGCGCGCCAGATGTGTCGAAACCTAGGTTCGAATCCCTGCATATATATATATATATATATATATATATATATAGAGAGAGAGAGAGAGAGAGAGATAGATAGATAGATAGATAGATAGATATAATCGAAGTGGCAAAACTCAAATCTGGTGCTTCGAGCTTCGCAAAGCAAAGATTTTCAATAAATCATTTGCAATTTTGAAAATGTAGAAAGTATAGAATATAAGAATAAAATTAACTTATATTACTAAACAAATAAAGCCGGACAGTGATGTGAAATTTGGAAAATGCCAATGCAAAATTCAAATTACTGTTTCTATGAAGCTATGACCAAATTTACCTCCACGTCTTCAGCGGCGCATATATAAATCTATCAACTCAGTATCATTGGGATTTATAATAGTCTTCTCCACTTTCTTTTTTCAGTCTGTATTTAGTCATATTTTTTATAGATAAATCTTTGTTGTAACAGTTCATATTTAGAACGATGATGACTGACTCTTGCATTTTTTTAGAATGGGTTTGTCAGCCATCTCGAA
>JAFIDM010115719.1:0-14697 GCA_023159025.1 Thereuonema tuberculata
ATGAATAAATGTTATTTCATTTTATTTTAGCGTTGAAGTGAATCGTCTGAAACGACAAACCCCCAGCAAAGGAATAGAAGTGACTTATATCTTGAATTTCGACACTAAGAAAACAGTTGCTGATGTAACTGTCACCTTAAAAAATAGTATTAGATCCGTCAAAGTAAAAGAGGTAGAATACCAAGCTCTAGGAAGTCTACTTTACGATAGCATCGACACTGAGGGGTCTGCAGCAATGTTCACTAGTAAGTACATCATTTCCAAATCACAATTATCAAAACTGTACTTTTTTATTTTTATGTTGCTAACATTTAGAATAAGCAAGTAAGTTGCTCCCTTACGAGCCTTTGCGGCAGTAAAAGGTGATCATTGTTCTTTCTTTATTCCACGGAAAGAAATCTTGTTCCCATTTGATAGAGGGCTGGGTGAACCCTAAGAGCCCATCTGAAAGAAAAATCCCTTATCTTCGCCTGGGATTGAACCCAGCCCACAGTCCAGTATCTATACCATTAGACCATTTACTGGGCCCCGCCTTTAAACCAAGTATATGTTTGAATTGAAAAAAAAAAAATCAATACATTCCGATTTATGTTTCTGTAATAATATAATAATGTTTTGGATGATAACAGCATAGATGTCTTTATAATTCACACAAAATTCTTTATATAAAATTCTTATTTATTCAGATGTTATAAAAAAAATAATATAAATTTTCGAAAGGAAAAGCTATGTTCTTTCTTTTTCAAGTAATCTATTTTTAACTAATAATAATGGGTGAACACGAATTAAAACTATTAATTTTTTTTTAAGATTCCAATAATTAAAGCACTAATCACATTAAAACATTAAAAATTCCTAAAAGTGATAAAAACGCACGTATTCGAACCTCCTTACTTCTGGATTCTTTTCAAGTTTTTACCCCGTGTTAAAATTGCTCCTTCCCTCTGGAAGTCGTCAGTGCAAATGATATTTGGCGATATATGAGCGAAGGAGATTGGGATTCCCTCTATCGTGAGAATTGTGCATTATCCGAAAACACGCGTCGTCTGCTATTTTTTTTTATTCCAATATTGTAAGAAATGCACTTAGTCGACTTCGGTTAAATTCGATATTCCAGGACATTACAAGTAGATAATTCCTGGTTGTAACTTTTTTGGGTTCTGATCAAAGCGGATTCATAAAACTTGCATAAGTAATCGTCTTTAAATTGCCCAAAAACAACAGGACGCGCCGTACCTAACTCATGAGATTTTTCTAAACAATGGCCGGCCGTGTATTTTACAATCTCCTTCGCTCATATCCCGCCAAATATCATTTGCACTAACGACTTCCAGAGGGAAGGAGCAATTTTTAACACGGGGGGAAAAAACTTGATAAAGAATCCAGAAAAAAGGAGGTTCGAATACGTACGTTTTTATCACTTTTAGGAATTTTTAATGTTTTAATGTGATTAGTGCTTTAATTATTGGAATTTAAAATAGAATTCAGCACGTTAAAATAATTTTTAATACAAAACTATCAATATCACCATATTATACAATTCTATTATTGACATTACAAAGCCAATTGTTACAACTAACAACTATTGAGTCAATTCTTTTGATTGCTTCCTAGATATAGTCAGCAAATCATTCGCCAATTTTACAAATCTTTCATCCAAAATTATTCCATCATTTCTGGTAGAATTTATGAAGAATTTTATATGAATTATGAATACTAGATGAAGATTGAGGAATGACTATGAATTTGATAGATGTATTCATTCGATTAAGCACAAGAATAATTTCTAGTAATGTATAATATTCAATTTTCTAAAAGAAAGAAAATATGCATTGCTATCCACAAAGGTCTGCGAAATTTAAAAAGGTATACAACAGATTGAAAATTGTAAAAAGTTTATTATAATACAAGTGTATATACACACACACACAAGTTCATTCATCTTTCCTCTTAATATACTAAACACTACAAACCTTTAGGTATGGGAAGTCATTATTAAAAATATTATAAATATTATATGTATTATAGTAGTGACTTTATCTTAATAATAATGAATTGATATTCACTGTATATTCTTTTAACTTAAATTTTAATAGATTCTTTAGATAATAAGAAATGTAAAAGGTCTGGTTCTTCCCACACTTTTCAACGTGAAGAAGACCGATATATCCGACTGCAATATTGTATATAAAGTTTAGTATATTAGGAAAGATGAATAAAGTTTTTTGAAACATATTATAATGTTATAATTGTTTTGATTTTTAGATAGGTAAATAGACAGGTACAAATATTAGTTATCTGTCAATCATATTAACTTATTTATTATAATTTTATATTAATATTAATTTCTTGCTTATTCTTGCTGATTTCTACTGTTCTGTAAATAAATGCAAATCTTAAGGAGTACTATAATGAATACAAATAGTTAAATTTATTTGGAAAGACCACTGAATGAATTATTATTGTTCAAATATTAATCCATTTTTATTTTTTTAAATATGATAAAGTTGGTGCAGTTAAAATTGATTCCTTATCAAATATTAATTCCAGTAATATTTTGAACAATAATAAATTGTATTTATTATTCTGTAATATTTGAGCATTATCTTCAACAACATTGAATGCTAAGGACGTTATACATTTGGAATAACTGTTTTAGTTAAAGTTCAAAATGTAGTCTTGAAGAAGCAAGGAAGGAACCCTTGCGAAATATCTCTCGTATGATGTCTAGTTGAAATCAACATGGACTATAATATGGGTATGTGGAGTATTTTAAACTTCGATGTAAGCAAAATTAAATCTATATATAAATGAAACTTATAATTTCAAAATTTGGTAAGTAACAGAAGATATGGCTGAGCAACAATTGTTCTCGCCGCTTGTTGTGGCTAAGACAGAAGTGCCAAGTGCATACGATAAATCGCTTAAATGCATCTTCATTTTTAAACTTTCAATTTTAAAAACAGAAATTTCCAATAAATATTTTTTGATGAATAATCTATTCATCTTTTATATTTACATTTATTCTTTTTTTTAGGTGAGCCTTGTCTTTATAGTCCCTGCATTGGCAATTCTCAATGCACATCAATTAGTGATGACTACATATGCACATGCTCGGACAAGATGAAAGAAGTTTTCAATCAAGGAGATAATAAGACTGTAGTATGCGTCGGTATGTATAATGTATAGAGTTAAATTTTAGTGATTATTAATCTGAATAAGGGAAAGTCCGAGAAAATTTTGTTTTTTTTCTCTGTACTTCGAAATAATCGATTATCTTCTTGGTGTCAAACAAAGTACAGGTATGTCTCCGACTTATGGAAGGCTTCCGACAACATACTCGTAAAAAAAAAAAAAAAAAAAACTATTTACGTATAACACGATATGAACAAGTAAATATTAAAGCAGAACATCATTTTACTACAAATATCTTCTTTACTACTCATGTATAATATTTCGTTTCTTTTTAATAAGAAACTTCTTCAGGTTGAGGGTAAGAAAAACTTTCTCTTTCCAGAAAACTTTGTTTAAATTCAATAACTTTGTTTAAATTGTTTAATTAACATTATTGTAACATCTAAATTTTATTGTATTTAAATAAAGTTTTCTGTATTAAATTGTATTAAATTATTAGCAGGACTTGAACAAAATTTTAAACAAAGTATTTGTATTCACTAAGCATGATGTTAATTAATATCTATTGCTTGTATTATTGTAATTTAAAAAATGCGTGTATTCATAACGAATTATGTGATTTAGAGGAAAGAGAAAGTTTTTCTTCTTCTCAACCTGAAGAAGTTTCTTATTAAAAAGAAACGAAATATTATATATGAGTATTAAAGAAGATATTTGTAGTAAAGTGATGTTCTAGGTTATTTAAAAATATATATAGACTTTGAAGTAATCATTAAATTTATTTTGGATAAATGATTACAAATAAATAATATACTGTATATGTAAAATAAATTGAGTGAATATTTTCAAACGAACACCCTTGCTACGTCTGTTTAGTAATAAACACAAGTTACGACTGTTGTCTTACAGAATATAGATTGGGGAATCCCCTACTTGATAACTGGCCTCCACCAATGCCATCTAGTTCTAGTTGTAGTTCTAGCAGACGTTGTCTAATCAGTTCTAAAAAAGTAGAGGGAAACAAACATTGACGTTATGACATTATAACACACTTCCGTAAATACACGTGTACAAATTGTTTATAATAATTTATACATGTGTACTTAATATCCCAAGTAATAGTATAGAAGGGAAACTCTATAAGTTAGTTTGTCATTTATCACTTCTGAACAGCACAACGGATCTGAATAAATTTTGCATGCAGATAGTCTATGACACGGAGTAGGATGTAGGTTACTTCTCATCCCGGTCGATCAAGTAGTTCCCATGGGATACGATTGTATGTTTATACCGCACCACAGATCTGAAAGAAAAAAAAAGATTCTCAAAACTGTAGATAGATGGCGCGAGCGCAGTTTTAAATCGCGCTATGGTTTGGTGGGTGCATTTAAACCATTTCCAAAACAGTCGATAGATGGCTCTCGCAGTTTTATTTTGTGCTATGGTTTGATTGACAATGAGTGCATTTAAGGAGATTGTTTGCAGGAGCGGACCACGGTTAACTCAAGAGTTACCTGATACTTCTCTAAGGTGATTTACACGGTAATAAAAACGCAAGGCTTCCGGAGTAAAGCGACAGTAGTAGACTAGTGTTTATATAAGGCTTACACATGTTCTTGATACGTCCAAGTTTGCGATACAAAAAATATTCGATGATTAGAATATTATAAATATTAATTTTTTTTAAATGATCAATTTGTTTTTAGATATTTTGAAAATTTTGATCGTAATTGCGAAATTTCCCAAGTTGGGGAGTATCTGTAACAACAAAGCCGATTGTACTTGTCCAAAAGTGTGCTATGTGTTGGGAGGGGGGAAGGGGGAGGGTTAATGATAAACATGGTAGAAAAAAGAAAATATTTATCTCTTGAAAGCGAAATGCTAGTTGTCAATCGATACACCCCAAAATCCTTCATACTGTTATCGTGTAACATTAGTTATATTTTGTCAAAACAAAAAATATGAGTAAAGACGCATTATTTTATAGATTGACGCCGAAATATAGTAGGTTGAAATAAACTATTCAACGGGAAAAATTATGATTTCATCAAAATGGAAAAGTACATCTACTAAAATAGAGTTGGTTAATGAATACACTTTGTTACGAGAAAGGAAATTAAAGGATATATTGAATCTAGAAAATATGATCAAAGAGTGTTTGGAACAACAAGAATACGAGTTATTGAAAGAAAATGTTGAAAAACTAAAAAGAAGATATTAGTGACTGTCTATTTGGCCTTGGATAATCACGATGGTTGAGTGGAATTGAATGGAATTATTAAAAAGAATTATTTTTTTTAATCCTTTTTGTTACTTTTTTTTTTTAGAGCTCGGTAAGTTTCCTAATTTCGAACTGGAAACCAAATGCAGTCCAGAACAGCGTGTCAAAGATGGGCAATGTGAAGGTAAGAATGATTTCAATAATAAAAGGATTTCATTGAATTTTCGACCTTAATCCGATTGTAGGAAATAATTCGTTTCGGGCCAAGTCGAGCGATTGGGCTAGAGACATGCCAACTCGGCCGCGATACCTGAATCCGAATTAGATTTTCGAGCTCGCTTGGCTTTTATTTTCTTTCCTTTTACATGTTCCTTTCCTTTATATAGTATAAAGTTTACGATTCTTACGCTTTATTAAACAATTCACAGCTAATCTACAAAGATTATCTCTCAGTGTGGCTGAAGAGGAAGTTTATGCTTTGATTGAAAAATAAATTCAGACTTTCGAATAATATTAATACTAATACCCTAGAGGCCATTTATACAGGGTGCGCACGATAAATTGGCAAAATTTTATTAGGTCAATTGGATCTAGCCTGCCACATAACTAGGTGAACTAGACGGCTAGATATCCTTTGACCAGAATCCAGGAACATTGAACTGAGAAATTCTTGCTCCTTTTTGGCGCTATGTGCTGGTATACCATATTGTTGGAAGATGAAATGGCGGCCATTTGCAACTTGCTTCATCCACGGTACAACTACTTCTCTTAAAACGTCAATCGCGATCCTTGCGTACCTTATGTGTTTTCCTTGCTGGTGAGACTACTGGATCAGCATCATATAACTTCTTCACGTAAAGGAATGTTACTGAAGTCCGCAATTTCCTTAGCAGCTCGCCCTGAGCGCAGTCCATAAATTATCGTTCCTCTCACGTCGTATTCCTTCGACATGATGGGTGCTCTCAGAATTTAATACTTTATATCTGTAATATTGATGTTAATAATAGCAATTTTTTTGTATACTTATTTTTTTATTTCCAAATTATTTAAAATTATATTGCAGTCCCGCTAGGGATAAAAAATCTCTATTAAACAGGTTCTGGGGATAAGTAATTAATAAATACATACTAAAATAATGTAATTAATGGTGTAGTCATAATTTAAATATTTGTAACATACTATTAGTTATTGTCATCATCATCATCATTGTCCCTAGCTGGCGGGTGGTGGGGGTTTTCCTCTCAACCAGTACGCTGCTGTGGATGCCTTTGAACTTTGAACTTTGCAAATGATCTTCCTCCAATCATGGCGGTTTGCGGCTAGCACTTTAGCTTCGTCTATTGATACGTGAAGGCTCTTCAAGTCTTCCTTGATATTAGTTATTGTCATATATATAATGAAAAGTTTAACTATATAATAAAATAATTTTTAGCGTAAACAACAAGAAAGAATATTAATCATAAAAGTAAACATAATTTTAAATATAATACATAAAATTTACATCTTTATTAGTAGATCATAACAGTTGACAATAAATTTTCATTTAAATTAAAATTGAAAATATAGGATTTTAAGGCTATCATAGTTATTATTAGAAACTTATTTTCAAAAAATTAATAAAAAGCACATGTAATAAGTAGGGACAAAGTTATTACCAATTTATAGCGCGTACCCTATATATGACTAACGTCATTCGATGTATTGGAAGGAAAATACTTATGTAGCGTTAAACTAATACGTTGACACTATTATACTGATCATAATCCTTAGGTTAGCAGGTTGAAACCGCCCTCCATAACATTTTTTTTTTTATTTTTTCAGATTTTTAAATGAATTATTTTTCATATTTTTTCATATGTGCGCAAATATTTTTAATAATTGTACTGGTTTATAAATATTTCAACCCTCACACATTAAATGCTATTGTAAAGTTAGGTGGAATTCCAGTATTATTCTGATATCTGCTTAATGAAATCCAGTCTGCTTAATCTGATCGAAAAATAAGTTGATCCTAATTTGTTTTTATCAGACATCATAACATAATCTCAAGCACTTTAACAGTAAATTCCTAGAATTACAAATTTCCCTCGCAAATCGACGTTAATTAGATTCTGTTTTCTGTTTTCTTTGTTTAGATCTCTGCTCAGAAGAACGCTGTGGCAAAAATGGCAAATGTGAAGTAAATAGAGAAACCAGCACTTATCACTGTCTGTAAGTCGTAATTGCATAGCAGTATTTATTTAAACACATTTCTTTTAATATTCAAATTTCAACTAAGAATATTGGCAGCACGAATCTTTGTTTTAAACATCTATGTTTTAAGAATATCTGATTACGTCTTGGAATGATCTTTCCTTTTGGGCAAAGACAATGAAATATCATTGTCAGCTGTAACTAAGGCGAAATAGTTCTTCAGAAAAATTCCTTATTCACTCTTACTAAGTTATTTTTTTTTTATATTTTTTACTCCTCTATGTTAATAAGATACATCGCTTTCAAGTTATCTATTTTAATTAAACTTTCGATGAAAATTCAGGAGAAAATAATTAAATGTTAAAAAAATAGAAAACAAAACAAAACAAAATTAGTATTCAGTAAATAACATCACATCACCCTTAAAACATAAATAAAAATATTTAAAACATGTTTTATGACGCAAATTTTTGGAAAGAGTATTTGACTTCCTTTTTCAAGCTACATAATAAAGTAATAATTAATTTTTACTAGTTGCGACCCGTGAAATATTCACGGAAATAAAACAAATTCCACGTTTTTGAAAAACACAAGATTGAAAAAGATGTTCTAAGCTTATTTTTTAAAAGCCATGACTTCCGCAACAGCCCACATATAATTTGAATGTTGTTAAGCCAAATGTTGTTGAAATAAAAATAAAATAAAATAAAAAAACTGATTTACCAGTTTCAGCAATAGCAATAATGAATGTCCAATAGCCAATACCAATAATCCTGTCTGGACAACAATGAGGGCACGTGCACCGTCATTATCTCCTACTTGTTGAATATTGAGAGAGCGGCGACACAGCCGAACTTATGTAAAAACCGAGGTTTTATAAACTCTCTGATAAATTTTGACGCATGAACTTCATACATTTCAGTGTAAACTTCATTTATGTGGGAAAGAAAATCTCAATACGCTGATAATAATTGTGTAATCGCGATTCGTTGTTGTGAAATGGAGAAAATAGTAGAGACGCCATCTTTCAACATGGGCGTGACGTCATTGCTGACGTGTTCCAACGCTTCACTGTGATTGGTTATTTCAAATTACAAACCTCCAAATTTACAAATAAAGTCCGTACAACTTTCGCCTATTAATAGGATGATTTTATTATGTAGGCCGAAAAAGAAGTCATATACTCTTTCCGAAAATTTGCATCATAAAACATATTTTAAATATTTTATTTATGTTTATAACACAATATATTTTATTTATAAGTGTGATACATTTATTTATTTATTTGTTAATAAGTAAATACATTTAGCCAGGTGCCGCCTTGGCAGAGCGGTCTAGACGGCTGTCTGCCGTGTGTGGCCAGTGTGCCGGCACCTGGGTTCGAATCCCGGTCGTGGCATGGCTGTTTCTTTCTTCTTCTCTGCTTCGTCCGTTTCCCCCTGGGACTCACTCTCTCAGGTGTTTCCTCGAGGGGAAGTGAATTCTCGTCTCTGATTTCCTAGCCTTGTCCTGACGTTGTCAGGTGGGGCTAGAGCGTGGTCCGTTGCGGCCTATTCGCGAGTAGTAATAGTAGTAATATACATTTATATGTAAATTAATATGACTATTAATAGAGAAGAGATAAGGAGGAAATATGGATTACACGTTTACACAATAGTATTCAGTATTTTATTTCCTCATTAAAAATTATCTAGTTTACATTAAAAATTTATATAACAATAAGAAATTTTTTAATTTTTATAAATTCAAAAACATCAAAATTCATCATTTACGGTGTACGAAGTGCAATCTTCAAGTCCGAAGGTCCGTGTTCAATGGTGCTCTTAGGTTGCCAACATGGCGAACCTCTAGAAAAACCACCGAATTCTCATAAACAGATACTGAGGTGGTTTCGTATTGCCTTCTTTAAGGAAGTCATTAAGGAATGACCAAGCTTAAAGAGAAAGATGAAGAAACAGACTAAACAGTAAAGGAATTTCTTTTCAAACATCCAGGCCGACGCTGAGATTCGAACCAAGGTTGCGACACATCTGCCTCACGAAAGGCCTGCGACTAGACCACTAGGTTGTATCCGAATGACAATATCAAAATTAGCGTTACATAATTCATAGATACCTTAAAAAAAACCCACATACGTTGTAGATTTAGATTAAATTTTAGATTTGGATTATGTGGGACATGATTTGGCTTATTCAAGAGGTTTAAATCAAATGGATAAGTGGTTAAATAAAATCTAAAATACAGGCAGTCTCCGAGTTACGAACGAGATATGTTCCTGTGAATGCCTGTATGTCGGATTTGCATGTAACTCGGATCCCTGATGAACAGTTCAGGTATGATAATAATAATAATAATAATAATAATAATAATAATAATAATGTAGCACTCTGGCTGGGACCGACTACACAGTAAGGCACAACAATGTGGCAAAGATACTGTATCTTGAGCTTGCCTATGGCAGAGGTCTCATTCAGGGTAAAACACCTTACTACAAGTACCAGCCAGAGGCTATCCTTGATGGCATCCAACACAAGATCTACTGGGATATGGAAATTCGCACTGATAAGAAGATTGAAGCAAATCGACCTGATATCATCCTCGTAGATAAGGAGAGAAAAGAGGCCACACTGTTTGATATAGCTGTGCCACTGAACCACAACCTTCATAAAGTATATGCCAGCAAGATTAATAAATACACAGATTTGGCCATTGAAATAAAGCAGATGTGGAAACTCAGAGCAGTTTACATTAGACCAATAGTTATATCGGCGACTGGAATTTTCCCAGTAAACACAATCAGACAACTGGAATTTCTAGAAGCAAGACATGTAGCAAAGGAAATACAGAAATCTGTAATTCTAGACTCGTGTCACATTGTCCGAAGATTCCTTAGTTTGGAATAACTTGGGTGCACTTGACAACTGTCCGTGCATTCATTGATATCCATTAGAATTAAATGAGAAAAGAAGTTGTATAATAATAATAATAAACTTTTTTTTTATATACTTGGTAATATGCGCTTTGGTCCTTGACCAGCCATGTTCTCTTTGCTGGGGAAACCAATGGTTTAAAACTTTTACCATATAATAATAATAAAAATAATACTAATAATAATAACACCCCAGTACTGTACTAATAAGTTGCAGAAACTATTGCATGGTCATACGAGTAAGCCTCACAAAATCGAATAAAAAAGTTGAGACGAAAGTTGCTTAGCTTCAGCGACAATATAAATAATAAGATTTAGCCATTAGCATAGAAATGCTACGCCAACGAACCGAATTTGTTTACATGCACAGAAGAAACTAGTTCCCGAATTATTAACATAATTATTTAATAATAAATTATCCATATAACGTCGTAAATGAGGTCTTTTGTAACCTGGGGAGTGGGGACCGCCTCTACGTCGATTAAAAGCTTCTGATTCATATTCCAGTCAGCACCTTTTATAGATATTTAGGATTAAGTTTCTTGCTTGAATAATTTAGATTCATGTGAGGTTTTTTTTCCTTTCTTGAAATTCTTAGATGTAATGATGGCTACATGGGAACCCATTGCGAAACCGAAGATCCTCAGCCCAAAAGTAAGTCAAATCTTTTCACAAAGTTAATGCTAAGCTACGTTTGTGGAAAATTGATTTTGAAATAGTTTTCAAGATTCCAATAATTTTGCAAATTTTCTTTAGAATAATTTTAATTAATTAGCTTAAATCAAACAAAAATTTTTTTGGTTGAAATTTCAAGTTTTTCCTATACTTCATGTTTGTAATTTGAATATTTTGTTTTATTTCAGAATTAGAAACTGCTCAGACTAGTTTATATGTCGTTGCTGGTGTATTATCTGCCATTCTTTTCTTCGTTTTGGTAATTGGAGGCATGACGATTTACAGGTAACTGTTATGAATGATTCTGTCTTAAAATTAAATATTAGCACTTGCTAAAAACACAAATGGATTCTTATAAAAGATGAGATTAGTCATTTCAGACATTAACAGAAATTGTGACAAAGAACATTAGAGTCTTCTCTTCATTCTACGACTGAGAACACAACAACTATCATTTAATTGCAATAGTAACAACTTTACAGATCACAGAACATTATAAATGTTTAAAATTGCTAAGTAAATTTAAAGATATTTAACATGCAGTTAAAAACGTAATAAAACCGCCAATCATTAAAGCACTATGTACAATTAAAATTAGATCACACTTTAAAAATTCATTACTAATACCTTTTTAATCACAAGAACGAATCCAATAGAGAAGGATTAGATTATGGGAATTGGGAGCACACTTGATAAGAGTCCTAATGAGAAGGGGACTTGAAACGTCCATAGTGAATTTTTGAAGTATTCTAATTTTATTTGTACATAGTGCTTTAATGGTTGGCGGTTTTATTATGGCTCATTAATTATTAATAATTTAGTAGACAAAAGCATTTTTTATGAAAATTAAAAATATGTAATATTTTTATTAAGAAAGATTAATAATATATTTTAATATTTACTAACGTAAACTAATTAAAAAGCTATTAGTTCACATCCGAAATGTTTTTACGTTAATTCCTATTTTTTCTAAATTTAGTGGTAAATCAATACAATATGGTGTAATATGGAAAAAAAATCAAAACATTATTTGAATGTATAAAAAAACTTTGAATTAAGTTTCCTATAATTAAGAAAACATTCGGAATTATTTTTTAATTTTTGTGTTAGGATAAAAAAAAGATATTTTTATAATTTAATTTTAATGATTAAATTGTTATTATTACACAACAATCTTAACAATGGCAATAATTGCGTCTTTTGCATTCGCAACAATCACATTTATAGTAATTGTTGTGATTGTCAAAAGGCGGCCATTGTTGGAAATAAACACAAGGAAATTAAAGCAATATCAATGATCAAAAGATGTTGCGAAGCATTGTGATTGGTTTACTAATCGCTTACTCTAACTTGCTTAATGATTTTTTTTCTATGCAATTTATTTTTCTAAATTTTAAATAGTAATTACTATTATAAATGTAAAGGAAAGTAAACTTCATTAATATTCAGTCTAAATAACAAATGTTTTGTTCTAAACTAAAATGTGAAAATATTTCTACTTTTATTTCAGGTTAAAAAAAAATAAGACGTGAAAATATTTCTACTTTTATTTCAGGTTAAAAAAAAATAAGACCAACGATTCAGGCCCAGTTGAAATGGAAGACCACGCCTACACAAATAAAGGATTTTCCAGTTCATCACGACAGTATTAACTGTAGAATTTGATAACCAGCAGCATTTATTTTTGTAACATGATAAAAAATTTTACGAAATTTTTAGCCGCCTGGTGTTTTCATTAAAAAATTACTGAAAAAGCTAAAGAAGATTTAATCATGCTGTGCTTGTTACTGCAACCTCATCATCATAGGCCATTTCTGACAAAATTTGATTGAATGTATTCTTTAACTCTTCAGAATATTTCACATCGAAATCTTGCAGGTTTCTTAGAATTCTGAAGAAAATTTAATGAACTTGAAGAGATTCTGTTACCAACTTCATTATAGTTCAAATTTGATCGTTAATTATAGCATAAAATGGAATTGTATTGTTATTTTTCGCTTTCATGCTATTTCCTGTACAGTGTAAAGAAAAATTAATTTTCTTTGCTCTTTCAATACTAAGCCGAAAATTTCTTATTTTTTAAATGTATTGAAAATTGTGTATGAACTGTATTATTTAGCTGTAGATCATGAAAGTTTTAACTTAAACCAGTGGTTCTCAACATTAAAGACGCGTATCACAAGAACCAAAATTAAAAATTATTTACCACCTGTTAGTATTATAAATATATTAAAACTTGTAATTATTTATCTTTAGCTGTAGAAATTTTGTAAATAACAAACAAGTGGATATTCACGTACCACAAAGTCAAGTACCATCAGTTGAGAAATCCTAGTATAAACTCAGTTAAACATATTGCAAATTGTAAAGAACTTTTTTTTGTTATTATTTTAATCTGAAATAGATCACACACAATTATTCCTAAATTTATATCCTCTTTTCATTTTATGTTCATAGTTAGGCTTATTTAACTTATTCTATAACAAAGCAAGTCCACATTCTGGACGTTTCTTATCCATTCTCGCACTTTTTTTTATTTTTATTAATCATAAAAATAACTCTTGAAATACAATGTTTTTAATCTAAAAATAAATAAAACATTAACTGTATAGTATTTGGCTTTCTTGTACATAACTTTATTTATATTTAAAATATTGATTTATAATTAGTTAAAAATAATGTTATTGTAATTTAAGTATTAAGTATTATCTTTTGATTTTTTTCTCCATACTCCATTATCTTTTAGATATGAAATGTAATTCTTAACATAAAATAATTTAATTTATAACTAAAATGCATTATTAACATATATTTTCCCAAACAAATTAATAGATATTAAGTTTTATTTTAACGTTACGCATTTTGTAGATTTTTTAAAAAAAAATATGTTTTTTTGTTTCTGGTTTTTATTTTGAAATTTTTAAGTATTGTAAATTTGTGAAATAAATTCAATTCTATTTATTTGAAAAAGAAATTTTGAAATTTATTTAAACAAAAACCAATGCCACATTTTCCAATCCATTGACGTTTAGAATTAATGTATTTAAATGTAAATATTTCTCTTTTCGAAAGATAATCTCAATACTCTGATAATAATTTTGTATTATGTAATTGCTCTCAGTTCAGATGAAGTGGAGACAAACAGTGACATTTTCCCATGCTTCACTGTCTGACTTGTGAATGACCAATTTCTGCCACAAGAAAAAACGTTTGTCGCTCTGGACTGTCCTTAAAACCGATTGTCGAGCGACAAGTGTTCTTGGTCTGGCCCTGCACGTAGAGCTTTCTATTACTTTCATGTAACACAACCAGTTAAACGAATAAAATTATCTCTAGAGAACTTTGAACTTACCCATCAATCTAATTTTAGAAATTTTTTTTAAAGTTTAGGTTCGATTTGAAAATCCATTAAAAGGAGACTGAAATCAATTAGAACGATTTGGAAGTCTAATTTCAAATCGTTCTGAAAGCGTTTATGGGAAAGAAGGTAAGCTGTTTAAAGCTGGTTAAATAAACTATCTACTAATGTCTTAGATCCCCACAA